>BPLR01016699.1:0-123650 GCA_021605095.1 Caerostris extrusa | reverse complement strand
CGTATTGCTTCTGAAGTCCTTGTACGAATCAGACTGATATTATGTAAGCTTAAGATATTGGGAAAACCAGATTAATATTATAAGAACAGAAGAATGGACATTGTTTTTGACTATCCAATACAATAAGATATTAATAAACTGGACCTGAAATTCAAATAGAAGTTAAAAACTTTATTAAGAAACTATATGCAAAACATAATATTATTTAATAGAACTTAATTGCTTATATATACATTATTGCTAGGAACTTTGAAAGAAACAGAAAAAGCACTAGTGGAAAAGAGAAAAAAATATTAACATAATGTTAACTAAATTTGGTAGGAAGGTATATATATAAAAAAAAAAAAAAAAAAAGATTACAGGATGAACAAATGAAAGCAATAAAACCTTCCTATTAGCTGTGACGAAAGGGAAACATCTAAGAATTGAGTTTCTTCATAAAAATATAGAATCAGAGACAAATTAGGCGAAAAAAATTCACAACTTTGAAATCTTATAGTAAAAAAAAATCCATAATTAAGCATCACTTCAAATGTGTGAAGAACGGGCATTTTATAAATCGTATAGTACAAAAAAATATAGTAATTTCAATTTTTTATGAAAAACAGAGTTTGATACCGGGATATACTTATAAAATGCAAACAGTATGTAGTAAGATAATAAAATTTAAAATTTTCAATAATATCACTTTTGATAAAGGATATTCCAGTTTATTCTCTTAATATTCTTTAAAACTTACTAACAGTAATGATAAAATGTAATATATATCTATAAACAAATATAACATAGTTAATATCATAAATGTTAAAAGTGGAAGCACCCTATGACAAAATGATAATTACATGTATTTCTAAATAATAAACCAATTTCTTTCGTTTTGAGTCTTTTTTTTTTTTTTTTTTTTTGTTGTTGACTCCCTTTTTAGAAACATGATTTTTTATTTTTTATTAAAATTTTATTATTAATTATTTTTATTTATTTTGGAAACATATTAAAATAGTATACTGATATTTTGAATAAGCCATATATATTTAATATTTATTTGATAAGCTTATAATGAAAAGTACCATTCAGACTAATAAATGATAAATCTTGAACAAAATGAGTATTAAATCACCACATATCATATTAAAACATACTTGACATTTATTTACAAATATGCATATATTTAAAGATGTTTAAAATGTATGAAAGAATTTGAACATGCTCAGAAATATTTTTAAACTCTAAAAGTAAACATCATGTATAACAACATACTTTCCTTCATGTAAATTGTAACACATTATTTACAAATATGAGTATATTGTTAAGTTTTCAATGTACAATGAGATTTATTTAGTGAAGAAACACATTTCTTCAAAATTCAGACCACACAATAGCTTTTTTGCTTTTATCACAACTGAGAAGGTAACGTCCACACCAACTCCAAGCACAAGCAATGACAGTAGAGCTGAAAAAGTTAAATAAAACAAATTATGTTAAATAAAATGTTAGTTAATATATATTTATAAAATGAAACTTAATTTGAATTTTGTTAACATGAAACAAAAAAGGTTTGATTTAAAAATCACTAAGAAATATACTATGATAAATTTTATATTTCAACTTTAGTGCATTACAGTTCCTTAAAACATATGAAAAACATAATTCCACCACTGTTGCATGGAAAAAGATGGATCTTAATTACAAATAACGATAATTTTAAAGAGAGATAATTTTAACTCTTAAAGATAAAAATTTTCAATAACATAATATTAAAAGAAAAATTCATTGAAAATTTTCATAATAACTATTGAACTTTTTCTATCAAAATAGTTTTCTGCTGTTTATATCTGACTAGCACATTTAACAAGTTATCGATTCATTTGTTCCACCTTAAAACAGATATTTGCTTTTCTACACAATCAGCGATTTAACTATATTTTGTCATATAATTTTAATATTTGCTAATTCAAAAATATTTCTATGAAAAAAGTATACAGGATAATGCCTTAATTTATCTTAAATCATCATCATTATTGCATTTAAATATTCTTAATGTTAAAAAAAAAAATAGATAGAAATTCTACAATAAATATGTAAAAAAAAGGTAATTCGAAATAATTTTCAGATATAAAGTTAAGTTACTTAATTTACAGAGAATACAGAATCAGCGAGTACAAAATTAAATAATAATTACATATTATATATATACAATTACCTATGTTCCTTTAAAACCTTTTTTAAGGATCCCGTAGAGACAACCCAGATGTATATGCAGCCATCTTGTGATCCACAGACACAAAACTGACAGTCTGGACTAAATTTTGCACGGGCCCAGTCACATCCAATTAAAAAGCCATCAGAACTATAAAGATTTAAAAAGCAAATAGAAAATTAAGAAAACAAACAAATGTTAGTAGATTTTTTCTGAAATTAACAAATTCATAAATTAATTCTTTTAATATCTGTAAAGTGTAATTTTTGAAGTTAAAATAAAAAAACCGAAATAGCCATTAAACAGTAATGGTTTTAATAGTGATTTTTAAAGATGCATCAAAGTTACAGAGAGCAGAGCTGCCAAACCTGGGAGATGTCTATTAGGTATTACTGCACACAGAGTAAATACACATACTGAATTAGCATACACAACAATAATTACAAACATGCAAATTTATATTATTCAATAAATTTAATAGCACACTAGGAAAACTTACTAGCAATGTTTGAAAAAATTTCCATAGAACACTTAGTAATAATTTTGCTAAATTTAATACATATGAAAAAGACACTTTTCTTTGAAAAGGTACATCAAACATTTCACCATATTTTGAAAACATATCCTGTAGCAAGAACTTTTAAAATATATAGCTTCAGGATATTATGCAAAAATCTCTCTCTTGACAGTAAAAGGTTTAAACAGAGATTTTTTAAAAAAAAATTTAATATAGGGTTAACCCAGACTTCTATTATCCTACCATTCTCTAATTTTATGTCATGCATTAGAAAAAAAAAGACTTAGCAGAACACTTCACTAACTGACATCTAGAGCATTGCCTGTGGTTACAAATTTGCAATAAATCCTTTGCATTACCATTAAAAGAAAGGATTTACCAGAAAGAAAAATAAAATAATATGAACAAAATTTTTTATATGCAATTTCATATTAATAAATTTAAAATAATTTTGTAATAGTAAAAAAAGTGGAGTTATTTTGGATTTTGTAAACTATTCAGAATACTTGGCATTTCAATTACAAGAAAAATCCTTTCAATATTAATCATACGAAATAAACAAAATACAATTCTTTTTAATTTGTGGAAGTATAATACATATAAATATTTCTCTTTAACGAAAAGTTCCAATTAATTAAAAATTACACTTCAAGAAGAAGTGTACAAAAATATGTACTGCAATCAAAAACATTTACCTCATATAGAAATAATAAAAGCATAAATGTGGTATCACAAAAGCACTAAAGGAATGGTTAATGAAAATAGATGATCAATCAAGGGAGGAACATAATAAGGAAGAAAAATGAAATATTGACATCAAATATTATGTCCCTCTAGATAGATTAATATAATCTTATTAAAAAAACTTTGAAAATCAGAATCTTTTCAATAGAAAATGTTTAATACAATAGAAAATTAAAATCCTGCAATTCTGAAATACACTTTGAATGGTAACTCCTTGAATTTAGCAGTCTAGAAATTGTGCATATCCAAAAAGGAAAACTTACAAAACCATTTTGATATATTTTTAAATGATAATGAAATTAAATCTCCAGTTTTATTTTCTATGTCTTTATAAATTACAAATACGCTTTATATTAAATATACATAAACATCTTGCCTAATGTTACAAAAATTACACATGAAGGCATAGATATCACTTTACACATCCTTTAATTTCCTATGCACATTCCTCAAAACATATAAATCGATTTTAAAATATCAGAAATGAAACAAACTATTGAAATGAGAGCATGAATTCTCTTACCTAAATGTACGGATTACATTATTCATTCGGAAGTCAATCAATTTTAGAGAATCGTCTCTGACAGAGCACAATAAAGAATATCCATCTATAAAAACAGTAAAAGACAATAAGTGTAAAAAATATATATTAATTTGTAACAGATTTACTTATTAAAAAAATTATATATATGTTTTAAATGAATCCGTTTATTTGCATCATTAAATTACTTAATTTAATAAAAAAAAAATAGATTTACTAAGCCAATTAATTATAAATAGGTTTAAAAGGTCATATTTGTGCAACATAATATAAACTAATTATACAATTATTAACAATATATTAGCTTTAAAACATAATTCAGAATTCAGATAATGCATTACTTACATATTTAAACTTTGAAAACAATAATGCATGATTTCTATAGTATTTAATAAATTCAATATATTTTTTTTCTCTTCTTATCCACTCAGAAATTATACATTATATAAATGAGATATCTTTTAAATGTGTAGCAGGAAAAAAATATGTAATAATAAAATTGTAGCTGAAATAAAAATTACAATAAAAACTACTAAAAATTCAAATCACAGAACATCTTGTACAGATAACTGAACTGTCAAGCTGGGACAATGAGATAAACAAAAGTTCAATTACAACTTTCAATAATCCAATGTATAAGATCACTTATAAAAATAAGTTTTATATTGGAAATTGATTCAAATTTACTTATTTGATAATTATTTTTAATAAAGTCACTCAAAAAGATATTTTTCTCGGCTAAATTAATTGTAATTTTATTATTTTTATTTTTTTAATATTACACAGTATTATGATTTAATTTAATATGCCCAACAATACTTTATAATCATTTTTACTCTGTTCAACGGACATTTCTTATAAGCAAATAACATGTTATTTACTTTCAATTTTTATTCAAAATAAATTTTAATTGAATAAATAATTTAGAAAACATGTTCCTGTAAGCAATATATTCACCTTGTGACAAATCAAGAGATGTAATACGTCCTTGCAATAGAATTTCATTAGTACTAGTCTCAGATCTTGTGTCCCAGAACCTTATTTTCCTGTCAAAGTGCCCACTAACAATATTTGTTGCATTTCTATCACTGGTAACAACATCATTAATGCTGGAACCAGCAAATATTGATCTAGTGCCTAGAAAAAAATTCAGCATAAGAATGCAAAAACATTCATGCAATGTTATAAAAGGATATGTCTTTTCTTAAGAGATATATAATTACAAACATTTATTCTATAAAACTTTATAATTTTAATGCTAAATTAAAAATTTGGTAAAAAAAATAATAATAATTAATTTAAAGTTATTGTTCTATTTAATATTTCTGTATATTTTAGTTATTCATCACCATAAATGACATTATTGAAAAAATACAATAGTTTTAAATTAATAACTAAAAAGGGTGAGTATTTATTTTTATTTGCAATTAAGTAGCATGTTATTAAATTTAGGGTGCAAAACTTTTAAATTATTAACATTTATTTTTAAAAACATATATCAAATTAATGTATAGATCTTAAATTAAAGCGAACAGAAACAACATCTTATATTTAATCAAATTTTTAGAATTATTCTGTAGTTTACGTTACAAAAGCAAGTAATAAAAGGCAATAGAATAATTTAGAACAGCTTTTTAATGCTGGTATATTAAAAAAGGTTGAATCCTAATGTAAAATTTTATCACTTAAAAGATATAGTAGTAAATAATATATTGAGTTTTGGAAGGTTGATTGATATTTCACTAGTCAAGCATAAATATGCAGGGAAAAAAATGATTTTATCAAGACTTGTTAGCACTTAGGGAAATAAAAGTTGAAATCTAGTGAACATATTAAACTTTTAATTATTAATTGAAAAAAATCCTTTCAAATTATTAAAGAAAAATATATTGTACAACAATAAAGAAATATTTCCCCCAATATTTTCATGAATTTATCATTTTTGATAATGATTATTTTAAAAGAATAATATGTTCATCCCTCACTCAAATAAAATTTCTTACATTTAAAAAAAAAAAAAAATTCAAGCTGCTATTAACTACAAAAACTTTACCAACTAAAGCTATAAAACATTTATACTGCTGAAAACAATTATAAGATATTATGATTTTGAATAAAATATGAGGAATGGAAACAATGCATGGTACAGGAGACATTAAATTTTATTCAAAATAATTGTGGACTTATCAAAATAATTGCGGGATAATAGCTTTCCAATTGTTGAAATGATTTTGAGATTTAGCAACAAATCTTCTCTACAGGATGTTCCAAACATATTCAATTCTGGATATTATACTCTGGCAATCCATATTAAGGGAAAAGGAAATTGCCCACTAACAAAGCCCATGAAATGTGGTAGCTAGAAATGTGGTCTAGCATTATCTCCATGAGAAGAAATTTTTCTCTGACTGCTGCAGGGTAAGGAGCAATAGGTCTAAAAATCTACATTGTTCAGCCATCAGCGATCCATTTCTGATGTCGTACAGGTTGGTATGGCTATTGATAAAGATACTATCTCACAGCATCAACCTTTCTGTCCAAATCAAATACTTTCATGCACAAATGCATTATTCTGGATATAACACTCTCTTTCGATTACAAGCTGTCTGTTGTTAATTTTTACACTCAAGTGGATATTATCCAATGAAAACTTTGTTCAATTCCTCTCTTCCTCAAATGAGATGCTCCTGTGCTAACCTTCTAGACAAACAGTCAGAGTAGCACAGTAGTCGACTGTTAACAAAACACAAACTGCATGTCTATCAGTTAACAATCTAATATGATGAAACAGTTTGAGTCAAATCTTTCCTGCCAGTAACCCCTCTAAAGGTGTTTGGTTACAATAAAGTGACAATTGATCAGGCCATTGTGTTAAATATCCAACCTTATTTTATGTTAAACCTGCAACCTAATTCTAATCTTTGGCTAACATTTTTAGTTCCAAAATACTGATTCCATAATATGAAATTACACTTCAGGGTATTCCAAACGTATTTGCAATAAAAATTGCATTTAACTAGTCTCAGAGCAGCCAATGGCTCTACAGCCTAAGTGTATTACTGAAATATTCACCACTGTGTAGCATTCAATACATGTCAATTTCTTTAACTTTGTCTTATAAAAGAAATGCTGCAGGCCTCTTTTCGTACCTTATATGATATGCTTAGTCTACTACATAACTGATAAAATTTGCATATTTCCAATTTTGAACTTATTTTGAATTCATCTTTTACCTCTTTTTATTTTATATCTAAAAATGGTTGTGAATTATATTGGTTTCATAATAGATTTCCTTATTAATTACAATATTATTTTTGGGGAATAAATCATTAAAAAGAATAATTTATTTTAATCCTCATTCTTGTGACAAAAACCTTTTCAAAATTTAAGAAACAGGTTTATGATATAACACATTATTATTAGTTGTAGAGTACGTTTGTATTTCGTCACTTAATATTTTTACACACAAAAAAAGTTAAAAACAAGACTGGAATGAAAAAAAAAAATAGCAGGAGTCTTCGTATATAAATAAATAGAAAGCTTTGTAATTTAGCTACACATTTTCCATAAAGAAAAAAGCAAACCCTACAGGCTCTACGACGCAAATCCCAGATCTTTAGTGTTCTGTCATGACTTCCTGAAACAACTTTGCCCGTATCACCAAGAAACTTTGCTGACATAACTTTATTACTATGGCCAGTCAGAGTATGCTAAAGAAAAATATTTGTTTTAATAACAAACACAAAAATAACTATAAATGTTAAACAATTTATGCTTAATTAAATAATTTTTTCATACAACATATACTATATATTATTTTTTATGAATAAAAAATTATTAGAATTTAGTGTGTGGGCAGGAGAGAGTAAAACTTTATCACATTTTTTATTTTAATATGCATAAAGATTTTTCATATTACACATAACTGAACTATATACTATAACAAAACCCTTTATTTTTGAGAAAATCTTTTTTTTCCCCCCATTATTACTAGAATGTAAAGTTATTTTATTTTTCACTTAGATTTTCCTTTTAATAAAAAAAAAATATCAAATGCTATGAATAAAAATACATTTTACAAGGAAATGCTGTCTAAAATATAAACAATCTATAAAAGATAAGAAAATTCAAAATAAATACCTTAATTTTCATATCACTAATGCTCCATATTCGACTAGCAAAATCACATGATGCTGCAAGTAATAATGATTCCTGGAAAAAATATATAAATATGAAACTGTATAAAAATAATAAATCAGTGTAATATCACAATACTGAAAATTAACCATGCTATATTTTTCAAAAAATTCTAATATTTTAATTTTATAATTTACCAAGCTTTAAAAAATGCACAGTTAAATAAACAGCAATAATGAACGAAAATATTCCTTAATCTAATTTTTATAAACTGTGTAAAAAGAATTTCAATCTTAAATAAGAAAACATTGAATAAATACATTTTTTTAATAACAGATTTAAATTCAAGACTAATTCAGTAATAGATTATGTTTCCATTCAAAATCGGGCCTATCTACAAATTTTTATAATGAAAAATTTATCACGGAGACCTATCGTTTCATTTTAATACATGTATTAATAAATCATAATAGTTTTAAATTAATTTTTTTTTTCAAAACAAAAATAGAGTAAAAAGCCAAAATTATAATTAGTTGCAGTAAATGAAAACAGAGAGAGAACACAGAACATTTCTTTTGTTTGCTAAAATTCATATAAAACTGGAACAACCGTTTCATATTTCATAAATTGTGGTAGAAGAAAGGCCACTTTGCAAAAAGGTTGATTCAAGATGTTAAGTTTCAGAACCATTAGTTATGACTTTTTTTTTTTAAAAAAAAAAAAGTTATGGAGAAATATATACGTATATACATAAATTTTGAAGGAAAAAAATATTTTCTTTTTCATACTGAAGTTTTCTAAAATTATCTATTGAATTATTAACTAAAAAAACAAAGGAAAATGAAAAGCTTATAATCAACACCAAGAAATTTTAAATTTTTACACATAAAATCTGTGAATAATAGGCAAGAAATATTTTTTATTTCATTATAAAATAAAATGAGATTACAAAAAAGATGTTAAAATCATTTATGAAGTAAAATCATATAAAAAAAATGTCAGTTATGCAATTGAAGAGATGCCACCTATGTTTGAGAAAAGAGCTAATATTAATTTTTGATCTTCATCATTTATTGTAGTCAATCATGACAAAAAAAATCTATCATGTTTCAGCAGCATTCAAAGTAATAAAAGAATGATACAAAATTTGTCACATCAGTAAAATTAAATTAAATTATAATTTTAAAATATACTTTATATTAAAGGCACATAAATGTCTCAGTCCTATATGAACAAAATAAAAAGAAATTTATAAAAAGATCTAATTCATACTTCAGCATCAAAATCTACAGAATGCACAGATGAATTACTTTCATGAGCAACTCCTTTTAAAATGGCTTGTCCTAGAATAAAAAACGAAGTACATAAATGTCTTAAAAAAGATCAAAATGCAAAGAATAATAAATGCTTCATTAATTATTTTTTTTTATATTCAATTTAGCTACATTTAAAACTAATAAAATTTCAAAGATTACACAATTAGATTTTCAGCTTAAAGTATGTCTACTTAAGCATTCATTTGAAGTAATACAGAGATTATTTTGAACCCTAAAACTAGAACTCTCCCAAATATAGCACAGTTGGGGTCTTCCAATAATCTTAGATTTCGCTGG
Source organism: Caerostris extrusa (assembly GCA_021605095.1). Lineage (NCBI taxonomy): Eukaryota > Metazoa > Arthropoda > Arachnida > Araneae > Araneidae > Caerostris > Caerostris extrusa. The sequence continues at coordinate 113,901 of BPLR01016699.1, read as the reverse complement.
TTTCTTTTAGTGATTAGGGAGAGTTCGGCAAGAAATACCCAAGGAAGGCGCCCATAATACCACGAAGGTATGCCAAGTCAAATAATAGCTTGCATGAGGCTAACATGTTACAGATTGTTTCATTATATCTTCTGAATAAATTCAATTGCTTTAAAATTTTAACCTGTACCTTTTCTATTAATGTAAATCATATCTACCAATTTTGATCCCATTTGATTAGGAATTTATCTTCATTTTTTTCTCTCAGAGATCATAACGTATAAAAACATGGATAGCTTTAAATTTAAACGTGATGATGTAACATCTCACATATGTTAGGCTTAATGAAGCAGATTCATGATGACAACCTTCATAATTAAGACTAGCTGCTAGAGTCTCCAGACTTTAATGAAGCTGGCAAAGAAGATTTATAAAGCTAGGGATACACCAACATTCAAACACTCTTTTTAAGGAAAATATTTAAGAAGGATAAAATCAAATACAAATGTTACAGAAATTCATAACGTATTTAAAACGATTAAGATAGTTGATTCTGCTATAGTCCCCTATGGGAATGCCAATAAATATTAAAACTCGGTATAATTATTTATTATTATTAATCATGATAAACTTTGTTTTTTAATTATGAAACTGTCTCATAATATTTAAATTTTTAAGGGGTCTCTCATACTTTTAGCCAAAGTTGTACAAATATCTTACAGATGATTTCATGTTTTTTTTTCCTCCCATATTTTAGAGCCTGCTGTCAAGTCAGTTAACAGTGATTATATGTGTCCCTTGGTCTTCTTTGTGCATCCCTGTTTCAGCCAGAGAAAAATAACCTTATAGGCTGAATTCTGAATTAAAAAAAGTCATTATCCCAAAAACTTTTAAAATGCAAAATCGTATATTAATTTGCAATAAAATTACCTGAAACTAAATCCCATACTTTTATTTTACGGTCACCACCAGCTGTAGCAAACTTAAATTCTGAATGAGTCCATGCTACAGCATTAACTTCACCATCATGAGCCTCCCTAAGAATCAAAATTATACATTATTAGGAATTTATCAAATTAAATATTACAAATTTAAATTGCAAATAAAATAAGGATAAAGAAATTTAACAAACAATCATAGATTTTACAAAGTTAATTTTACTTATTTTGATCACAGAAATAAATACAAGAGAAAGTAAAACATTGATTTTTTTTTAATTAATAACTAATGTACATTTATTTATTTAATAAAAATGTATGAAACTTTAATTTTATTTCTAAATCTGTAAATTTAGAAAAGCAAACATTATTGACCACTAACCATAGAAGAAAAAAATATAAGAATGATAAGTAAAAATAATAATAATAATAATTGAACAAAATAAATAAATTTATAGTAAAAAGTAAAGTATTTGACACTCAAAGCACAACTCAGCAGGTTATGATATTAATAAATTATGCCCATATGCATATAAAAATTACTGTACTCACACCAGCTGCTACCTCATATAGTTACAAAGCTATAATACTACTGATACTGCAAAATTATAGTAATATTTTTGGTAAATATTTTATAGCAATTAACACAACTTTTCACATCTTTCACTTGAAACAAAATTTAAAAAATTATAAATTTATTTACATAACACTTATAATAATTATGCTAATAAATTAAATAAATAATAAGAGTTTTATTAAATTAGTTTACACAATTACACATATAAAATATTTCAAAAAATTTTAAACCACAATAAAATTAAATTAATCAACTCAATCATACAAAATTCAATTTTGGGTTGAATTCAAAGATGTCTTTTAGTATATTATATTATAGTTATTGGTTTAAATGAGGATGGGCAAGTTTCTGTATTTTGACATTATGTCTCTGGAAAAATATTCATTTTGAGCATTTCTTTAAATTTTCTCTACTAACAATGACATTTAAATAAATTTTAGAAATTAGAAATAAAAAAATTAAAACGTATGACTCAAATAAGAAAATTCCAAACATTTGGGTACTTAACTATTCCATAAAATTGGACAAGTCCAAAACGTGCATATAATAGTTAAATACTGTAATTAATAACTTTTATCAAAATATATGTACGTAACAGGTACCGAAAATCAGAAACATTTTATTATCTAGTGTATTTTTAAACTAAATAAACAACAACAACAAAAAAAAACTACCTAGATATTAGAAATAAAATTTTTTAAAAATTATATGATAATTTTAAAAATTGGTACGATATTTAAAAAGAAAGTTTAGGTAAATTAAAAATCTTATTTAAAATTAGTAAATACAGTCGAAACCTGCTAAGCAATCATTCATAACCTTTGCTACAAAAAAGGATACTATAACATTGTTTTCAAGTATAAGAACTCTGACTCAATATAAAAATGAAAGATAGCTAAAAATGCCAACACTAAAAGTCAAACATTTTTCAGGATAAAATTATTCTTTTATTTATAATTCAAACTTCTTTATATGACTTTTTTTTTTTGTAAATTTCAGCACTTAATTTTTGTTTCAGTAATAATCAATAAGAAATTTAGGTATAACTGGACATAACTGCCTGTTGAGAAAAAGTAATATAGTATACTTATAATTAACAGTTCAGACACAAAACTAAGAAAAATGAAGAACATTTCTGTGAATTAATACAATTGTAAAGAAATAAAACTCTGTTCTGCTAATAAAACTTGAAATAATAAATTTCCCAAAAAATAATGTCCATAATTGATTCAAAATAAAATTTTAAAAACATAGTTAAACAAAAATTAAACTAAAACGCCAAATGCTTCCAAAAACATTAGCACATTCCACTTTTATCTAAATACTTTAAAGTATATAAATAATGTTTTATTTATATACTTTAAGGTATTTAGAAAAAGTGGAATGTGGTAATATATTAATTAAGTGCTAATATTTATATTTAAGTAGATTCTTCTGGGGTTTTTTTTCACATTTTTTTTAAATATTAAGAAAAGTGTTATATAACATTTTTTTCTCTGATCAATGAAAACTACATTAGTATAATTTTAAAACGATTAATAACAGAAATTATTTGAAATACAATTAGCACATATTTTGCTAAAATCTTCAAAATTGATTTTTTTTTTTTTTTTTTTAAAGTTTCAGTAGTGTTAAAATTTTCAAATTGATATTCATAACACAAAAAATTTGATAAGTATGTACAACATGCTAGGAATGCAAATAATGTAAATAACTGATCCTGATCATATAGATCCTTACTAATACTATCATGGTAGTAATCTGTTTTCCATTACTAAACTCCATCTTAGGTGGCATTGCTGTCAAATACTTTTTTCAATTTATATTCTCTATAAATTGCTTCATACTTTGTTAATAGACTAAATTCGTCACTATGAGATTCCGTTATTAACTCTATCTACTATGAACCACGCTTACAAAAATCAAGTAATACAGCATGTAGATTTGCTAGATTTATTGTTGTAGTAGCTTCTATCGATAAATTTACAACAATATTTACAGATAAGATTATTAAAAACGATATATGATATAGTAGCAAACTAAAAACTTTATAAAATACAAGAACTGGCCAGACAATCCCAGATAAGTATTTTTAGTAGCAAGGAAACTAATTGATTTTAATATAACTTGTCTAAATGTATAAAGCATTGAAAAATTGTCAATGTGTTACATCTGAATTTGATTTAATCTGCTTCTCATATAGTTGTAGGTTTAAGTGATCAGGGTATTTATTTCATCTGCATATTTACAGAAAAAAAAATCAGTATTTATTCCATAAAAGCATTCAATTGTAAATTTTCTGGCATTGTTCTTCTAAAAATCATTAAAGCTGGCTATTTCAACTGTCCTGTAAGACTATTCATGTGATGTTTTAATCATGAAAATTATAAACATTCCGAAGTCGTCAATATGTTTCATCTGTAAATCTACCAATCTTTACTCTACAGATTGCCATTCTGAACTCAAATATTTTTAACTTTCAGAAACTTATACATATAGCTTCCAATTTTATGTTGGCAAACAAAAAAAAATTCAGGAAATAAAAGTTCTTGGAATAATATTTTAAGGAAATACAAGAAAATTATTAACTCAGGCTACTAATTATGAAAAAAAGTACAATTTACTTTTACAATTACAGGTACTCAAAAAGATTATACACTTTTCTGCATCACAGATGTACAATCAATATTGCTGCAACCACTGTTACACAAATTTATATGTGACATAGCCTTCTGTCTAAATTTATTCAGTTTTTAAAGCAACAATTTCTACTCTTGTTGCTCAACCTGCTTGTCTTAGTGACTCTACTTCTAAATTCTGTAACGTTATTCTAAAATGTTATGTCTGAAAACCTGTGTCTCATAAAACGATGAGCAAATACAAGGATATGTCTATAAATGCAAAGTTTATAATTCAAGGGTAATTAATTCAAAACACTGAACAAACTCTAAATTGACATTTAACATTAAGAGTATTGAATTGTTAAAGCCTCAACTTAGCACATAAGTACTAACCAGACACAAACCAGCAAATAATTTTAATAAAGTCGACTCCCTGAAGTATAATGAGAAACAATTTTTTTAGACTAACATACTGTTTAAGAGTTTCTTTTTATGAACTGCTAAATGTCATGCTTTTGACATTACTTTTAATGAATACTTATGCAAAAGACAATTTTAACCAATTTTATGAATATATCTATTTTTACCAATGTAATTTTAGAGGAATAACATTAACTGGTGCAGGTTGCCCAAAACTAGCTCGCCAAACAACACCTACCTACTGCCTAATCAGTTTCTACAGATGTATCCAATATCAAATATATCTCATTTTCAACAAATAATGAAAAAGAGCATAGATTGAAATTTTTCAACAATATAATATATTATACATTTTTTAATCATTTGTAACTATCTGAAATTCAGATGAAATATACATAACTATATTTTTAAAATTGGATTGATTAGTTGAAGGTTAAATTATAATACATAAGAAAAAATATCTATAAAACAAAATTAACAAATATAATTACACAAAATTACTTACAAATTTGTACTGGACCTTCCTTGGCACAATAGCATCTAAGCAAATTATATTTTTCAATCTAAAATAATAAAATAAATTTATTTTAAACACAGAATGTAGATAAGCAAAGTAAGCATATAAGTAGCATTTAACAACAGCATAATTTTTTTTTTTTTTTAAAAATGTATCTAGAAAAAAATGTGCAACATAAAAAGTGATTTTTAATTATTAGTATTTATGTTATATTAAAAGTTACAGTGCATAAGTTTTTAAAAAATAAAATATTTCTTTGCCTTTATTAATTTTGTAATAAAACTTGGGATTATTTGATTTCTTCGTATATGGATTTTCTGCAAAGTAAAACGCAACTTATTTTCAAAAACAATTAAAAATTGCAGAATTAATTAAAATTTAATCATAAGAGGCAATATAAGCAAAGTAAACAACAAAAAGACGATTACATCAATTGCTAAAAGAGTATAGTGATAAACAAACCAATTTCATTAAATGAGAAGGAAAACTGAACTGCCTTGACTTTTGGTTGTGGGAGTCTTTAATATCTCTTTATATAACTTATCTTCTTTTATTTTTGCTTGTGTTAAGAGAATAGCTGAATCAAGCAATTTGATTAATTTCAAGTAGATTTGATAAAGATTGATTGCTCACATAATCAAATAACCGCCTCAATTAGTTTATGCTTTATTCTTTCAATTTATACAGAGTGTATTGGAAGTATTTTTACAAAAAAAAAAAAAAAAAAAAATTTTACACAATCAAATAAATATCAATAACAATTTGGAAGAATATTAATTAATTTAAAATATGCTTTTAATATGGTAGAAAACAGAAAAAAATATGAGGTCATAAGACAATGCATATGCATATCTTTAAACAAGAAAAGAATAAACGTACAAAATTTTAAATAACCAGTATGTTTATAGTTGCTGTTAGCACACTGAAAGTATGACTGTGAAACTGCTTCATATAATCTTGTCTCCTAGTGTTTCTGTACTATATTTATAAATAACATTTTCTACTACATAAAGATTCAAAATTTCAATAATCAACAATAATTTTATAATAAATAATCGTTACCAAAATAAAAATTAAATAAAAGAAATTTTCAAAATTGCTTTTTCATAAAGCACCTTTTAAAAATGCTATAATACAAGATATACAATTTTGAGCTTTCATAAAAACTAATACAGTAAAAAAAATTTTTTTTTTTTTAAAATTCAGTTAAAAAATACCTGTTTGTATCAAGAGAAACTTGTTCTTTGGCAGCAGCTTCTAATTCTTTTTGCTGTATAGCTTGTTTTTTCCTATTAAAAAAATTTATATATATAATAAATGTATGTATAATGTGTGTGTGTATATATATATATATACAGAGAGAGAGACACACAATGTATGTAAACATGTTACATGCATGAGTGTTATAATGCTAATTTTTTTTTTTTTTTTTAAATTTGAATTCTCAAAATAATTAGAAGTCAAAAAAAAAAAAATTTACTCTTTACATTCTCAAATCTATTCACACATTTCCTTTTTTCAGTTGTTTTAAAGCAGTAAATATTCATTATGGTAAGAATAAAAGATGTTCAGAAAATTCATGCAATGTCTCAACAAATACTAAAAATTTTAATCGTTTATTTTCAAGATTAAGCTACGTGAATCAAACTATAGAAATTTTCTCAAAACATTTCTGTTAACTTGGGTATATTGCCTCAGCAACTGATACTTTATAAAGGAATCATTTGCTCTTTCCTAACGTCTGTAATATTTTTTTTCTTCTAATATGGTATAGTTTGTCATTACTTTTTAACATCATGTGTTCCATTATTAAATTATTGATATTTAAGTTAATAATACAGCCTGAATTAATATTTTATATAAACTCTTAGAACAAGAAATTATTTTTATATTTTAAACAAATAACAGAATTATTTTTCACAAATTAAATAAATTATCAATAAATTGAGTATACCACCCCAAGTAAATCATAGAAATATTGCTTTACATACTCTATTTTACAGTGTTATTTTTTAAAAATGTTAATTTTTGTGTATGTATTTGTAAATGAAATATTATCAAAAATCATCTTTTGCAAACTATAAACTAGTATTATTTAAATATTTGTAACTTTTCTATTTATTATATTAAGAAAAGAAACAATATGAAATATATATATGGGTGTGTGTATTTGGAGAGAGCAAATACTGGCAGGAACATTTGCCTTGCATACAGTAAGTTATTTGGATTGGGATTTCTATTATAAAGTTATAATACCAAATCAGATAATGTTTATAGATAACATACGAAACTGTTTATATTTAGGAAATTAATGTAAGTTAGAACTGTAAGAAACTGTGTTATAGACATTAGTAACAATTATTTACAAAGATATTTAGACATTTAATTTCATTTAATGTAAACTATACCCTGGACTAGACTGTACTGAGTTTCAAAAGCACCCAAAATTTATTTCAGCAATGTAATATCAATTTGACTTTTTTTTTTTTTTTTTTTTACTATTAATAGAAACTAATAAAAGATAATATTCAGAAAAATAGCTATTTATTAACCAGTAGATATAATTTAAACTTAATAATTTAAAATTTAGAAAATAATATCAAATCAGTTGCTTATTATAAATCATTAAACAATTTTATTCTTTATTATTGCTATCATTTATTCGTAACTGCCTTTTAATAATTTAGAGACACTTAATAAGACATTGCATAAACTTATTTTGATAATAAATTTTAAAAAAATAGAAAGATGAGGTATGCTGCAATAAAATCCCAAAAGACAAAGAAATAAAATGTCCATGTTTAAACTTTTCAAAGAAATCAGCCCTATCTACAAATAATATGATCAAATGTCCAACTTCCATAAAATTACATGAGTACATAAAACTTTTTTATATATATTTCAGCATTTATTAAAGCAGGAGAATGTAATGTAAAAATTATACACCAATTTAATATTGAATTAGTATTCGATTATCTATAAAAATGCTTTTATTTTTCTAAAAAGTTCAATCAATTCTGTAATATTCAATTTCAACATAAATTTTCTTTCTTTATGTACCCTACTTATATTTTTATTCATGATATATTTTATAAAATATTAATTAATACTTTACATTAAATGTTAACAGATTCATTTGTTATAATAGCAATCCAAATACATTACATAGATATCCTCAGATTTTAAAATACGACGAAATTAAGCACACTGTTTGAAGGGAAAAAAAAACCATCAAGAAAAAGTGTTTGCTAGCCTTTAAATTAAATACATTTAATTTAAAGTGTAAAAATTTAATTTAACTAAAACGCATTCATAACAATGAAATGACAATAATCACATGACCATTGAAGACATAAAAGTCAACATATGTACATTGAATATTACAGTCAGTAACTGGTGAAACATCTTTGGCTGCAATACATACTTATAAATGACTAAGTAAGGAATTATAGAGTCATTATGTCTTTACACAATAGATAAGATATAATATTGAAAGAATATATGGCCTAATGTTGAAATTTTGTAGTGGCCAAACAAGTTTTGTACCTGTTTAGTTGATGATAGATCTAACTTAACTCTATGACTTTGGTGAAGAGAGTTTCAACTTCACAAATGCAATCCATAAAAATACATGACATAGAATATTTGTTTAGAAATCATAGAAAATGAACTTAGGATGATATTTCATGTAAACGCATTTTCGTACTTTGGCATCAACTATTGTTTGCCATTAAAACTGTAGGCAACTACTTGGTATTACTTGCTATTGCAGAATGTAGTATTCTACAACATCACATCAAGGGATATAAACAAAGTCTATTTGAGAGCACTGGCTTGACTTCCCTCCACACACTGATATGTTGGTCATTTGCTCCAATATTGAAGCAAGAATTCTTCACAGGTTACTGTGATGGGTCTACTGTCAAAAATGACCATGACAAACACCACTCCATATGTCTTTGTCTAGATTAGGGGGTTACAGGTAGACAACTTAAATAGGTATAAGAGCAAAGACATATAAAGGTCATACTTGGGGAAATAGAGGAAAGTACAAGTGGTATGAAAAAGCATCAGCATGTTGTATGGCAGAAAATGATACTATAGATACAATTCAGGCCTAAGACACAATCAGTTGATCTTATATTCATACACATTAGCCTTCACAATCATTTTGCAGATGTGTACCTTTGCAACAACTATTGTTGCCAGAACTTTTTAGCAGTCATGCAGTTGAAACTCCTGATCTAAACATGGCAAAATTTCTCAATGAGACTAATCTGATTCTCACATCTCAAATATTCAATTCCATTTAATGTCACTCAATTCTCTATAATATCTTCAAGTATGTTTAATGCATTTTTATTAATCTCTATGAACTGTAACAGCAAGGATGAAGAAAATTATTAAAAGGCTATAATAAATTTAGCTGTTTTATAGGATGACAATTGTGTAGTAAAAAATTAACATTGTGCATCTGTGAAAATTTAATTTTGAGTCTTTGAATGAAAAAAATTGCATTTCAAATTTTGTGATGATCTGCTTAATTTTTCTATGTTTTTTTTTTTTTTTTTTTTTTTTGTTCAAAAGAATGTACACTTGAAAAATTTCATTTATTGCAGAGGTTACAATAAATTCTTATTTATATCAAAATCTGCCGTTTCAATATCAAAGCAACATTTATAAAGTAAACACAACATATCATTAGGGCAAACGTGATTATTGAGAAAAAATCCATTGAATATTAAACTAAATATTCCATAAAAATGGAGGTAATCTAAGTAAAAGCTTGAATTAGCAGTTATCATTATATAGATAATAGTTTGTGAATATTGAAATATAAATCTTCAAAATTTATTAAGTAATAGCAAGACATAATCGAAATTACTACTATCCTTTATTGATCTACAATATTATGTTTATGTTCTGACAAAGCTATATAAAGATTATTGTATTCTATTGTAATCTTTTAACTAAGTATTTTATATTTTTACACTTATCATAATTACAATATTGTTTAAATGTATGTTTCTTTAAAAGTCAATAGCAGAAAGTTAAATAAGTTAATTAAAGGGTTCTTTCTAACTTTTATTCAATAGAGTAACATATTTTTTTTTTATTTTAAGATCAAAAACTATTCCTACACCCCAAATGTATAACAAAGGGTTTATAAATGCAAATAAAAGATATGTAAAATAAAAAATAATAATAAAAAAAAATAATGTACAAATTATCAGACAAGAATAAAAGAGAAAATGAAAAATTACAAATTGACTGAGGAGCTATAGTTATAGAACAAGATAAATAATAAAATTTCACATTTTTGATGGAGCTTTTGCTAATACTGAATTTCCTGTTAGATGTATTGTAATTACTAATAAAGGTGGAATTGAAAGAATGACCACATGCTAAACAAAAGAACTGAATGCTTATTGAATAGCTATATCTAATATTAGGTCAACACCCAAACATTCACTGAACATCTTTTAACAAATTGAACATATAGTTCTATACATTATAGTAACAGGAGTCATATAGATTATAATTGTCTTCAAATTATTTGACGAAAGACTATCAACAAAATAATAACTGTTATTTTAGAAGTTGCAGCTATATTCCATAGCTTTATTAGCAGCTGCAGATGCCATGTTTACAAGAGTGACCTTTGAGTTTTTGATAATAGAACTCACTATACAAAACATAATAATGCTAAATTCAAAATATTAACAAAAACTATAAAACAAGGATATAACAATTTATATAATGATCACAAACTGATGAAATAAATAACTTTTTACAAGACTTTCATTTAATCCTTTAAACATCACAGTAAGAAACTTTTAAAATTTAAATAATTACAACAAAGCAGATAATGCTTGCCAATGCAGTAAATCTCAAAAGAAAACATTTAACGATTTAAGTGGCAACTAGAGTATCAGAAAAAGAAAGAATCAAGTTTATTAACATTTTTAAAAACCAAGTTTTGCTTATATTTTTCACAGCTGTAAAAAACAGATCAGCTCACCTGTTGCTCATCTATAAAATATGCATAACTCAACACACACACAAACACAACAAAATATGGACAATTTTTTTTTTTCGGGAGGAGGGGAGGTTGAAGATAAATGTTTTAGGATTAACTTCCAATAAAAATTGAAAAAATCGATTTTTGATCAATTTCAACCTTTTGCCCACTGTCCCTTTAATTTAACATACAGATAATTTTGAAAGAAAATTAATAAATAGATGCTTAACTGAGAAATAATAACTGTGAAAATCGAAGTTAGCAAAAAATTAGCACATCTACTAGAGTTGCTATTGTATAAGAAATATTGGATGCAGTAAATTAAGAGAACATTATTTTTAATTAGAGTTGAAGTTGTTTTAAACGAAAGTGTACTTGCTTCTAATACAAAAATAAAAAGTATGTTTCTTTCCTTTTGAATAAAAAAAGAAATGGAGAAAAAAATACTCATAACAAATTATTTTTAATTTTCATAAAACTCCCATGGCAAATTTATAATTGAGAGAAATTCAAGACAAAATTATTCAAAAAAAAAAAAAAAAAAAAAAATTGCAATATTTAAAATTAAAGGCAACCAATAAAACTACAATTGAAAGAAAAACAAGTGTATTGTAAACTATATTTATTACAAGACAATTTTACAAAATAAAAATTATTACACTAATGAACAAATGCAAAAATTCAATGAAGGAAAATAATCCCTCAAAATTAAAAATACAGTTAGAATCAACTGTTTTAAAATCTGGCAAATTTCTTACATATTTATTAGTGTACAATGCAATATATTAAATAATATACAGCACATTGTTGTCTATTCATAATACTTTTTATCACTTAAAATATTATGAAGCTTAAGACACTATAGCTATATTTTAATATGATGCTTTCAAAAGTTAAAATTTATAATGACTTCCCTTTAAGAAAAACTACTTATATACTAAAATTGTATATGTTCTTTAAAGTTAATCTTGTAATTAGTTGTAAAATATTCTTTTTAAGTTACCAAAAATATTTATATCTTATTATTTCTTTGAATATTATAAAAATATCCAACATGAAAGAAAAATAAGTTTAAAATAGTTCTTATGGTAAATTGTTTAAGAATAATTAATACCTCAGAACAGTCAATAGTATCTATAGGAAAACTGAGACAGCATACACATATAACATTAAATAAAGAATGAAAAATTAGTATGATTTGTTTAATAACCAAACTTCAGGGAAGGAGGGGGATCACAACATTTTGATGTACAAAAGATTTTTTAAAATAGGTATTCTAAAGAAAATTCATAAACCCTGTTTATACTTTTCAAAAATAGCCAGTTTAAAAACATTTTGGATAAATTAATCATAAGCAAATTCAGAAATAATTATGCTACTTTTTAAGGTGGCAAATTAAGGCAAGTACTCAAAATTTTATAAAATCTGATAATCCAACTAGAAGAAAAAAATTTAAAGTAATAAGGATCTTTTGAAAATGAAACAATTAAAATCTAATTTACAGTAAAATCACAAAAAAATTAATCCATTATATGGATTTTTTAATTTACATATAACTAATTGCATTTGGATATAAATAACATATTTCCTACATTTATTGTTACTTTGAATAAAATATAAAACATTTTACAAAGTTAGTACTTTTAGAAGACACACACACAAAAAAAAAAAAAAATGAGAGAGACATTGTTCATGCAATCTTAAAATAAAAGGAGAAATGTTAGTAGCTTAATTTGTATATGTATATTTAAAGAAGTATTCTATTTTTATATGATTAAACTTTCTCTAATAATTTTTTTACAGCTTAAAAATTAAGTTGAAACTTTGACTATGCCTTTTTTTTTTTTAACTACACAAATTCTTTTAATTTTAAGATGTTTATTTTAATAACTTGTATTATTTTATATTAAAATAAACTCAAAATTTTATTTATTAATGAAGTACAAGAAATGGTTTAAATTAGACCAAATATATAACATTTACATGCTAATTTTTTTTCCTAAATTAGAAGCCTTTAATCATAATAGATTTGTTCATTCTATTAATACGATCAATTGCCTTTCATAGAAATAGAAACCATTTTCTTAACAATGGAAACATTTACGAAATGAACATTAAAAAACAAGGGATAAATGTTTAGACACATCCAATTTTTGTTTAAAATATGTAATTTAAAACCATTATTGTGTCTTGTAATGTAATTTGAGCAATTAAATTATATCATTGCCATTAAAACTTAACAGCCTTTTATCTTAAATGCATATTGTATTTTTAATTTATTCATTAAATCCCTTTTTTTATCTTTTCAAAAATATTTATAGACAAATATAAAATAACAGACCTATACTAAAAACTACATTACAGAAGTATTACAAAATATTAAATTATAAATCAATATCCATATATTGAATCAAAAATCATTCTTTATACAAATACATGCCAATTTAAAAGGGGGATATATATATTTGTTAATGTCTGTCAAATTTCTTACTCTGCACAGAAATATAAATTATTTATTATGATATGAAATATTAATAAAAGTAGATAAACACTAAGAACATTAATAGCATTCAAATATGTCATGCAAAGAAAGATACAGAGAAGCATGCATTGGCCATAATTCAAGTGTTAATACATTTTAATAGATCACAAAAATAATACATATATCAAATTAAAACTCTTCCAAACCTCATAAATGATTCCGTCTCTGCATTCATTCTATCAGCATCTTCTGCTTTTAATTGTATAAGTCGATTAATCAATTCTTGATTTTCTTTTTCAAATTTTTGAGCTTTTTCTTTAGCATCTACATGGGCAGTTTGTAAAGCTTTGAACTCCTCTTTAATGAACTAAACAAAAGGTAAATAACATATAAAAATGAGGCATGAAAAATACCTTTTAATGAATGTCTTTTTAACAAATCATATAATGAAAATTTTAGATATTATAAGCATACATTTCATGAAAGATACACAAAATTTAAAATTTTTTTATTTAAAAATGGACTGTACACTTTATGTATCATTAACCAATGAAATATTTAACAGTAAAAGAAAACGTATAATAAAAAAACAATTTTATCAGAATTAATTTATTCAAGTAGTATAAAAAAATGAAGAAAAGAGTAAATTTAATAAGAATGTTAATTCTAAATCTATTGCATAATTACTTTTATTTTAATTTATTATTATTCAGAGTTCCCTATATTTTGCTTATATAAACGTTTATATTTTATAGATACGTATTTTTTTTAACTACACAACTAACTTTAAAAAAAAAAAAAAAAAAAGAATTTAATTATAATAATAAAACTAAACCTCTACAATTAGGCATTGTACATTAGCTCCTCATAATTACATGTATGTTTGGATACAAAGAAAAATGCAGCATATTCAAAGGTTTTTAAATGAGTCAAGTTAGGAAAATTCCAAACAAACATCATATTTGTATTAAATATAAAACTTTTACTTGGCACTGATTTTCTGCACTTTCTAATTTTAGTCTTGTTTCTTTCAAAAGCTCATCAGAAGCGTTTAATGCTGCCTTTAATTCTTCAATTCTAAAAAAAAAAAAAAAAAAAAAAAAGAAAAAAATTGCAATATTATAAAAAATTAGAATTCAACTTATAAGAAACATTAATTAATTGTGATGCTTTAAAATCACATAAATTATTAAAAATATATTTTGCATTTTAAGATCATATTCAAAATTCTGCTGACATAATAGAAATAAAACTGATAAACATAGTACTAACACACTCATGTCCATAAATTAAGGATAATTCAGAATCACACAGAAATTGAACTCTAAAATAAAAATGTCACCTGTAGAATTATCACACACATCTTGAAGAAGAATATGCAAATAACAGGAAACCACCAGATGGCGCGGATAGTACGTCACAATGACGAGAGTGTAAGAGAGGGGTATATAAGGAATTGTGGCAAAGAAGTAAAATTGTTCACAAGCGCTTTAAAAGCCTTTCAGTGCAATAACCGCATAGTTATGGCACAAAGGAAGCATTTGATGATTTTTTACGTGGTAGAATTATCGGGCGACTGGAATGTGGACGTACCCAGCTGGAAGTATCCGAGGAACTTAGAATCGCCCAGAGTGTCATCTCCAGGCTTTGGCAACGATTCCAAGATGATGGTAATGTGAGTAGATGTTACAGCACAGTAGATGTTACACCCGAGTTACAACGCCGAATGAGGATCTAGCAGTTACTGCCAAAAGAAACAGACGGAGCACAGCATCAACCTGTCTCGTCAGCTCTCTTCAGCTACCGGTACGACAGTTTCAACGCAGACCGTGTACAGACGCTTAGGGCCCATTGGTCTGTATGCTCGTAGGCCTGTCAGATGTGTTCCACTTGCCGCAACTCACTGTCGCCTGCGATTAACCTGGAGTAGAGAGCATGCATTGTGGACACCGCAACAGTGGTCTTGTGTGATGTTTTCCGGCGAGTCCAGGTTTAGTTTGCAGTCTGATTCTCGCCGCACTTTCATATGGAGAGCGCCAGGTACCCGTTACCACCAAGAGAACACCATTGAACGACACCGTTACGGTGGTGCAGGATGGCTCGTTTGGGGAGGAATTATTCTTGGTTCCAGAACTGTCCTGCATGTTCAGAGTGTAACGATGAGAGGCCACATCTATCGGGATGTCATGTGGAACAACATGTACGTTTGTTTCGGGGCACCATGGGTGCTGAATTTCTGTTTATGGATGACAACGCCCGTCCTCACCGTGCAAACATTGTAGACGAATGCATTCAATTGGAGGATATCACCCGTATGGATTGGCCAGCATACTCACCGGACTTGAATCCAATAGAGCATGTGTGGGATATGCTTGGCCGACGAATTGCAGCCCGTCAATCTCCTACCACCTGTCAATCGGAACTTCGGAGGGCATTGCTTGATGAGTGGTGTAATATACCCAAGATCAGATTGATAATTTGATACTCAGCATGCCTATGCGTTGTAAGGCCTGTATTGCATCGTCCGGGAGACATACTCCATATTAACCATCATACTAACCATGTTATACTGTTTTTTGTAAATAGGTTCTTTTTGAAATTTGCTCCAGGGAGTAAAAATCGCAATTTTTATTAATTATGTCACACATATAGCATCTTTTTTGCTCTTTACCTTTTGTTTAATAAATAGACTTTACAAATAAGTCAAATTTGTTTTTGCTTCTGCCTCTTTCTTTGCCTGAACTTCATTATCCTTAATTTATGGACATGAGTGTATATAATGATATGGATAGCAACAATTTCTTAAAAAGAATAGGTACAGATTTTTTTAATTGTTTCGATTGACTTTTTAAAGACAAAAATTGAAGGATATAAAAGAATATACAAAACTAACATTACAAAAATTGAAATTTGCTGGAGGTAAAATGTCTTGAAGTATTGAATTTATTTTGAAATGCTTAGTTACAGTAAAGTGAAAATGTAACTAATCAAAAATATAAAGGCAAAACATAATTCAGCTATGTCAGATAGATTTATTTGTAAGAAATAAAAGCAAGGTGAAAAGAAGAACATAATGTAATTTTACAAGTCAGTAGTTATGGAAAAATAATATTTCAAATGTTATAAACAGATAAAATTTTTAATTATTAAAAAAATATTATTTTTCAATAAGCATTAGATAAATTGTGCACATTTTATTAATTTTTAGTTACATATTAGATCACTAATAACTTGTTCTAAAATAAAAAATGCATTCATTATTAAATTTATAAGAAAAGAAAAATTTTATTTCCCCTTGAATTTATTCATAAGAAAATTTTAAAGAAAATGTATTTCATATTAAAAATGAAAATTAGAAAGACGAAGACAAATGAAAATAAATAATCATATTAAACAGCTAATATTCAACAAGATTTTCATTATCAGTATTATTTCAAAATGTACTGGTACACTATGCTGAAAACACAAATGTTGCAAATCTTGCATAAAATATACTACTTCAATAGTGAGATACTGATCCAAATAAAATACTTAAATATGTCTTAAATATAAAAACCACAATCGAAAATGAATGGCCCATCTAAAAGCCTTCTCCAGATGCATTGCAAACATTTACAATTTATACGTTATGCATTTGATGTTTGCTCAGTTCAATAAGATGTAGAATTTGCAATAACTAATAATGCCTAATGAATTTTAATAATCTTTTTTGATTTAATGGTAGTATCTGTAAATTAAAATCAATCCATAATACTGAGGTTTAGCAACATCTTACATTTTTCAAATTGAAAAATATACACTAATAATGTATTACACTTTATTATTACACAATTTAGTTTCTATATTTGCATTCTGGAGTTTTTATGAACACTAACTGTTCAAAATATTAACAACAAATAAGACAAAAATTTTATTATTTTGTATAAAAATTAAAATTTATTTCGTTGGTAGAAATTCACAATATATATTTTAAAAGTGCAAATAAAATTTGCATAAAGTGTAATAATCTCCAGTTAAAACAAAGCTATTTAAAAATAAAAAATAACAGATTTGGCAACTCATCCAATTCTTGAAAAACATTAGAAATCACAAGCATTATAAACCATCTGCTTAAAAAAATTATGTTCTACGGTTCTAGAATATTGCACACTGATGCAAGACAATCTAATATTGTAACAGAGTTTTAATATTATATTATTGCTGCAGAAACTGAAAAAAATTTTCTCGACTTTTCCCTGACTATAGCTACAAACATTTTCTTAGTTTTCTGTCTTTTTTACCTACTCAGAATCCCGGTATGTGTACAATATACATTAAAAATACTTTTACTAGTTATTTAATATGAAAAAATAATATATTTTTATGAAATTGAATTTTAAAAAAATGGAATGAACATCCTAAAATATAAGATTGAATATATCATTTTAATAGATATGTAAAAAATACTGGAATTTTTAACAAAATATTTGTTTCTAAAACTACATAGAATTCTAAGAAACATTAAAACTACTCTTTGCAACCCAAGTTAAATTATGTTAACAGTAAAGGTAAAAGGTGATCTTTGATTAAAACTTTAAAACAGTTCTATAACTAATTAGTGCTCTTTGCATGAGTACCAGAATAACATGTTTCAGCATAAATATAAAAATAATATAAATATATGTACATAATAAAATATATTTTAGTAAACATTTTAATGAGAAATATTCAAATATTTTTATCTTAAAGTAATTAATTTCTTAGATTTGTTAATCAAAAATTTGTGCCTTTATAAATGAATATAAGTTTTTTTTTTTAATTCCATTTATTATTACAAATAATGCTATATATAAGATACTAATGAATAGATAATAACTCCTATTACACTTATAAAATGCAAAAATTACAAATAATCAATTATTAATTTCAAAATTGATATATCAAATATTAAAATACTAATAAAAACTTAGTTTAAAACTAAAAAGCTTTAAGTGAACTAAAAAGTTTTAAAGCTTCTGTTGCAAAAGTTTGAGGATTTAAATTTCTTCCTTGATTTTTAAACTCTTTTTGAGTGCTCCAAGAATTTTAAATTTTTCAGCTTTCAACTCTTTAAGCTGATACTCTGCATCTTTTTTTCTTTTCAAATTTTCGCTAATTCCTATTCTTCATTTCATTTATTCTATTTATACTCTTCATATTTGGCATATGAATTCTTCACACTTAAAATAAAATGTTTTGATACTTCAAAATTACTTCTTTCACCATTTGCTTGAATACTGTTAGAAACAATTCTTCTTGCAATGAGTGATTGTTCTTTCTTATTGACCCATACACAATCTGTATCGACCGAAAATCCTCTCTCAACATTACTGTTGCCATGGGTAAGTATCATTATCATCTTTAACAGTGATAAAGTAATTGGTACAGTCTCTAAATAATTTTTTAGAAAAATTGAAATGCTTTATATGAATAAAGAGTTCTTCTGCCAAGCAATTTTCTTGTAATAATAGTAAGTGTCACAAGCTAGCTATCTGAAAGTTGCGAGTTCACATTTCACATATTTTTTCCATTTTACTTCTTTCTTTATATTGTTTGTAAAGCAATACAAGAAAATTAATATTCTCTTTTAGAAACATATATATCTTTGATCTATTGTAAAAAATAGTATACATTTTTTAATTTTTCCAAATACATGCATTTTTTGGGGGGGAGAATTGTGTATCCAGTGCAGTAATTGAATAGTGAAATAGAGAAATTCCTTTCCGAGATTGCAGGAAAAGAAAATACGTTATATTCAATAAATCAGTTTTGAATGTTAATTATACAGGATTTGATATAAATATCTGATTAAATTGCTAATTTTATTCTTTTTCACTAAAGATACAGTTTTAACAACTTTATCAATTCATATTTTTGTTTCTTTACAGATTTTTTCTCCCATTTCTGAAATTTTTGTGTGCTAATTCTGCAATTTCTCATAAGTTAGCCATTACAATTCTAATTTAATTTTTCTGTTCAGATAGAATAGTTTGTACTCATTGCAAATACATTTTTTTTTTTTTTTTTTTTTGCCCTTGTAGAATGTGATTGTTTTATTCTAATTGCTACAATCATGAATATTTACATGCAAAAAAAAAAATTAGGCAACCATACAAAATTGATGTTTAACAATTTTCATAGGTAAAATAAAAAACTGCATAAATGAAAGAAAATATAAAAGTATGTTTTTTTGTAGAAAATATCTATTAATTTATGCAATTTTGCTGTATTATTTATAATAAGTGTAACATAAGAAAGTAAAATTAAAAAGAGAAGAGAAAAACATGCTAGAGGCTAGAACTTGCAACTTTCAGAATGCTAGCTCACAAAGCTAAAGATTGTGCCACGAAATTACTTGTTCTTTTTCTATTTTTTATTTTTAGAAATATTAATTTTAATGTAATGCACCAGTAAAGTAATGTGCATAACTTACTTAATTCGAATTTTAAAACATTTACACTACAGTAATTACATATATGCTACAAAGTATAAAATTACTCAAATACTCGCATGGATTATGTAATTTTATAACTTTCCATATTTAGAGTCTATGATTTATTTTTTTAATTATATTATTCATGCATGAATGCTATAACTGCTTTTAATTAAAAATATTCTAAACATAAGTTTTTGAATATATCTTTATAACACATTTACAAATAAATAAATGTTAAAAGCATTTCAGGAAAACTTTAATATTTTTTAGTATTATACAATCAGGTGAAATGAAATATATATATACACTGGTGTCCAAAAGTTAAGCATAAATCGTAAAAGGCGAAAAACATGGAGTAAATATTCGTAAAATTATTCCAAATTTCTTGCGGATATTAATTGGGTGAAGAAGAAACATTGGGTATATGCAAAACCTTTCAGTCGACTACGTCCTGCGCGAAACACCTGCGCATGTCGGAACGCAGAGAAACTGATTCACGCAGCATAGGCAGTTCAGACAAGTTTCCTGCAACTGCTGTGCGAAGGAACGTTGTTAACCATCAAACAAGGTGAATGATGGCACAAAGACGCCAATTGGACATGTTTGCGAAAGGAAGAATCGTCGGAATGCTGGAATCCGGACGATCACAAACCGAAGTGTCTCGAATTTTGAATGTGGACCAGTCTGTGATCTCAAGACTGTGGTAGAGGTTTCAAAGAACGGGAGATGTTACCCGACAACCAGTATCAGGTCGACCAAGAGTCACAACCCCTAGCCAAGACCGATATCTGGTAGGCAGAGGGGCAGTACTGCCAGAGCACTGGGTTTGGCGCTCACAGTCGCCACAGGAATACGAATTTCGAGACAAACTGTTTACAGGAGACTCAATCATGCTGGCCTGTATGCCAGAAGACTAGCAGTTTGCATTCCCTAACGTCTGCGCATAACGCGCTCGTTTGAACTGGATTTTAAAACATCAACATTGGTGTGTGGGAGAGTGGGCCAATGTGATGTTCAGTGACGAGTCACGGTTTAGTCTGAGTAGTGATTCTCGTCGGGTAACGATATGGAGAGAACGTGGAACACGTTTTGAACCAAGAAACATAATGGAAAGGCATCATTTTCCATCAAGGGGAGTAATGGTATGGGCAGGCATCATGATAGACGGCCGCACAGGCTTCCATTTCTTTGACACGGGGTCTGTGACTGGTCAAAGATACAGAGACGAAGTTCTTGAGCCTTATGTTCGCTTGTTTCGAGGTGCTGTCGGTCCTGACTTCATATTCATGGATGATACTGCGCCATGTCACCGATCGGTGCTGGTTGATGACTTCCTTGAAACAGAAAACATCCAACGCCTGTCGTGGCCTGCGAACTCCCCTGATTTAAATCCTATCGAGCATGTATGGGATATGCTCGGGAGACAAATTGCAGCCCTGCACCCACCAAGCTCCGTTACAGAACTGAAGAGAGCTCTCTCTAAGAAGCTTGGAACCGTTTGAGCCCACAATTCATTCATCACCTCATAGCAAGTATGGTAAATCGCTGTGCTGCGTGCCTGTCTGTCAGAGGTGATCACACGCGTTATTAAACTGCAGCATCAGTATTTTATTTAATTTTTCTTTCATTTTTTTCTTTAAAGTGTGAACCCTTGCTATGCTCAGTTTTCTTTCAAACTGCTACTTTGGATAATAAAATTAATTATTATCGTTCTTTTGATTTACTTTCTTATTTTATAACCATTTTACACTCGCATATCACATTTCCCGCCATTCTGATTTACAGTTCCTTCTTTATTCACATAATTATCAATTATGCTTAACTTTTGGACACCAGTGTGTGTGTGTATATATATATATATATATATATATATTGATGAACATAACAATTTATAATGAAAGAGCAAAAACAAAATATAAACCCTTATAGAATGCAAGGTTTGTTTTTGCTTCTGTTTCATAAAACAAAACCTCCAATTTCTACAGCACAATACTGATATAATAGTGATAAAAAGAAAAATCTTAGACAACTGATAATGTTAAGGGATTAATTCACAGTGAATATATAAAACAAACAAAACAGAAAATTATATGGCTACAAAATTAATAAATTGCAACTTATATGCAGCATTGGTGAAAAACAAAAGTTCCATTTTTTTCACAATATGCACAGCACATTTAACATAAATGATGTTGAATGATTTTGAATACGAAATTTCGTCCCATCTCCCTTATTCACTGGATCTTTATCCAATATTTTTCACTCCAAATATTTATGTAATTTTTTGGGAAGGACTGGATAACTTAGAGAATTTTTTGATTCTCAAGCATCAGAATACTTAATACCAGCATAAATAAATATGTGTCTTGTGGCAAACACCTAATTGCTAATGATTTTCATTTCGTTTAATAATGATTGAGAACTTCAAAATATTCTTTTCAAGATTATGGTTTTAAATTGGTATTACTTTCTGAGCACCCAAATAGGGAAAATGGCTTAAATTTAGAAACTTCATGTTTTAGAAATTGGTCAATTTTATCATAAAGTAGTATAATATTCAATCATTTACTTGCAAGAACAAGAAAAAAAAAAAAAAAAAAAAAGTGTGTATGTGTACATTATGCACACACACACACACACACTGTAAATAAAAAATTATTCATAATATTGCCCTATTTCCTTCAATATATATTTTAAATAATTTTATTAAAGAACTAAGAAATTTGTATACAAATATATAGTTTCGCCATAAAATTTTCTCATTTGTAGCAAGTAAATGAAATATACTTACTCAGAAAATTTTGCTGCCAACTCTTTTTCTTTTTCATCTAAAGAAGCTCTTAGATTAATTACCTGCTGTGCATACTTGAAATAAAAAAAAAAAAAGGCAAATTTAATATTTTAAAATGTTTTATTTGATCTTAGAGTTAAAGATAGAACTTAGATAATAAAAGAAACAAATACTTCACAAACTGTATGATATAAAAACATTTACATTCATTTAAAAGCATATTATGTAAAAATACCAAAAGGCAAAATATATTTCATTAAAATTAACAGAAAAGAGATAATGTAAGTTAATAAATTAAAATTGAGAATTTAATTTTCTGAAGAATAATAATTACCAGGGCAAGCAAGAATTCCATATATAGGCTTATAAAATATTTCAAAAATTATTCATTTAGACATTGCTTAAGAATATATGAGCCAAAATTATAAAAATGGTCTAGGAAGTTAACGGTTTCCACACTGTATGAAATACCTCCAATAAGAACATGGCTTATTTCAAATAAATAAAGCTTCAATATAATTCAGCAAAATGAAAAATTTACAAAATAATTTAGAAAAGCATAAACTTTAATATCTTAATTGATCTGTAATTTTATATATAAACACATTAAACATTTTAAAAAATCCATGATCGTAACCTATTTACAAAGCTGAAAATCTCTTCTACAAATGCTAAAAATTAACCAAAAAGTTACAAAACATTGGTAAAAATGTATAAGATTTTAAGTTACATTATTTTATAATAAAAAGTATCAAACTAAATACTTACCATTTTTCATTCTGATTATAAACCTTCATTACATTATAAATAAATTAAAAAGGTTATTATTATTATTTTTTTGTATAAATGCATTTAGGATTCTTGGTTAAAATATCTTTCGAAACTTATTCCTGCAAAAACATATATTTGCACTCTTTCTCTGACTTCATTAAAAATAATAAACATATATTGTAAAAAAAAAAACTTTTGGTTCTTTACAAATATATCTTAAAACATATGATAAAATCATCACATATTCTGATTCTAAATTATTTGCAACAAAATTTAATGTTCCTGACAAAAATTACTAATAACATTATTTCTGCAAAGAAATAGCATTTTATGCTTTAAATGACAACTGCTTGAAATTACACTTAATAATCAGCAATTTTTCCCGAAGTTCCATCTGACATTAATGAGTGAAACTGAGTTTTACTTTTCTTCATAGTTAAAGAAAAACTATCACAACAGACATCACTATGAACACAATTACTGAAAGATTGCTAATTTTTGTTTCCTCTTTGATCAAAATTCCAAAAACTGCCAAAATAAAAACAAAATTTGTTAATGGATGTGACTATCTCTGCCACCAATTTAAAAAGGTGGTATGGATAGACAATCATAATAGGTTCTTTTGTTGTGCGTTCAATTATTTCAAAAACACCATTTTTGGTCCCAGCAGTATAGATGCATTGTTTAAACCAAAGGAGATAAATTAATCAAATTGGAATAGGAAGATCCTCATGTTTGTATAATATACTTTTAGCAATGATTATGCCAACTAGTACAATAATTTGTAATAATAGCAAAAGTAAAAAGACAACTTTGAACTACAGTTAAACCTTCATTATAATATATTTTAATTATCAGGACAAATAATTTCATCAATAGCAATAGAAAAGAAGTATTTTTAAGAATTCAATCCACATAAGTAAAATGGCTGCTGAAAAGCAAATTACGATGACAGAATGCTTAGTTCAATCTTAATTATGCAACTTAGCAGCTTCAGAGTTTGGAAATATTCTTTTTAAAAGTTTTCCAAAATGTTTGCAAATACTTATTGATGCATTAAACTCATTTAGAAAATGAAACAAAATAAAAGCATTCTACTCTGATTCACATTGGCATTCAATTCAAAAGCATTAGGTTGCAAGTAAAAATGTACTTTTTATCTTATTTGCAGGAGATTCACATTAGTGTGTGCATTTAACTGAGCAGATGCCTCAGTATATCATTTTCACTCCCCATAAGATGGATTAAAATCATATAACAATGTATATCATTAACACTGAGACTTGATTAGACAATGCATGTAAATTTAACTGTATAAATCTGTTTAAAGTTTGTTAAATTCTTTTGATCAGCCATATTAAACACAAAACAAAAAAATTATAGTGGTTTATAATCATGCAACTAAATAAGAACTTCAATTTATATATTGCAACAGAATATTATGTATGCTTTAATGAAGAAATAAAAATATGCGAAGTCAATACAATAAATTCTTACAAATTTAAATAAACAAATATTCCTAATTATAATAGTGATTTTTCTGTGGGAAAAAAACTCAAATATGTAGCAACTTGCAAATTCTTTTATAAGGACACTAGCTAGGCACAACACTCACCCTATACATAAAAACTAGGTTTCTTTCTTTACCTTTTTTTTTCTTGCAATGATCACAAGAGAATACTTATTGGCCAATTTAAAGAAAATATTATGTCATGTTACAGAGAAAAGCAAAAATTTCTGTTTCAAAGTTTTAGTCAACTTGATCACTGCAACTTCAGCAATCCAGATAAATGCAGAAGGTGTAAGTTTCAATGCAAATAAGCAGAAGATACAGTTAAATTGTGGAAGATTTTGACAAAATAAGAAAGGATTGGCATGTTTCTATATACGAGGGGTGATTCTTTTATTTGGCTATTAACAAATTAAGAAAACAATATAATATTCTGTAATAACCTAGAGATCATATTCAGATAATATATCAAATTATCAGAACAAAAGAATCTTAAAAACAGACTGCCTATTTTATTAATGATTTATGGAACTAATTTTAAGAAATTTATTATAGTAGATTTCATTAACTATAATGATTAATAATGAATAACATTTTGGTAAACTAATATTCAGCAATTTTCTTCCAAAATATAGCATTCAATGTTATTCATAAACTCATGCTTGTGAAAATTGCAACACCATGAAGGACTTACGCGAGTGAGCAGAAATTTTCAGGAAATGCAAATTAGCGCATGATATGCAAATGATTAGAATTTCAAATCCGTGGTGCATGCGTATGCTGAGCAGCGCCCTCTGAACGGCGGATGGATCCGAATAAATAGACGGCTGTAGAGAGGCGTGTATGGTTATCGGTGGTTATCTGCTAGTGGTAAACGTTAGCTCAATCGTTACTTATGCCTCTTCGACGAAAGAGAGCGAGATTTGAACAACTTACAGAGTTTGAACGGGGAGAATCATCGGCCTTCGTGAAGCTGGACTGTCGCATTGTGCAGTAGCCGCTCATGTGCAGCGTAACAGCACCACAGTGATGCATCTTTGGAAGCAGTGGACGGACGAGTGTCAGACAACTCGGAAATCCGGGAGTGGACCCCGAAATGTGACGACAGCTCTCGATGATAGACACCTGATCCGCAAGGCGCTGACGGACCGTACAGCTTCCTCTAGACCAGGGGTCTCAAAACTTTCCAGCCTTAGGGACATATTGTTTACTCCAGTAAGTACCAAGGGCCAAAACCGTTTTAATTTATCTGCCATTATCTATAATTTCTAGACTAGACGCCGACTACGCGCTCTGAGCGAGCATATACTTGCTAACTACAAACTATTGTCAGTGAAAAATCACAATTACATAAATATCACTAGTAATTTTTTACAAGTGGATACCCCGCAGTTTCATTCGCGTTAATTTAGCTTTCCGTTTCTGAGGGATTTTCTGGATAAAAATTATTTGTTCGATTCAGGAGATATACATCACAAACATCGATATACATACATATGCGATACTCTTTACCCCAATATAACTACCGAGGGTAGTCGCGGGATGTTCACTAGTTTATAATGTTAGTGGGATTCATTTCAATTACTTGTTAGTCGTATGCTTAATTTAAATTTCCCCGTATTATGCTTGTCATTAAGCTTTAGCTAAGCAAGTCAATAAAACCGAGTTATTATCATTCTGTGTTTTTTTTTTTATACAACTTATTACAGCAACAATAAACTATTCACTGGTGCGGGCCGGATTGATGACACTGGCGGGCCGGATTTGGCCCCGGGGCCGTAGTTTGGAGAACCCTGCTCTAGACAATTAGCAGCACAGTGGTCAATAGCTACAGGTGTTTCATTGTGTGCTTCATCAATTCGTAGACGTCTGCTGCAGCGTGGACTGCGCGCAAGGACTCCTTTATACAGGATCCCTCTCACACTAAACCATCGCCGCCTGCGGCTACAATGGGCCGCTCAGCATAGAGACTGGCGTGCTGATTGGCAGCATGTCGTGTTTTCTGACGAATCCCGCTTTAATTTGTGGTACCATGATGGCCGCATTCGTGTCAGACGCTATGCCGGGGGAACGCCACCTTCCGGAGTGCATTATCGAACGCCACAGTGGACGAACACTCGGAGTTATGGTCTGGGGTGCCATAGCCTATCATGGAGAATCTCAATTGCTAAGAATTGTGGGCAATCTGAACAGCAACCGGTACATCAGTGAAGTTCTACAGCCCCAAGCTGTTCCCTTCCTTCAAAGCTTGCCAGGCGCTGTATTTCAACAGGACAATGCCCGCCCTCATATCGCTAGGACTGTTCAATCCTTCTTTGCAACGCGGCAGGTACAGCTTCTTCCTTGGCCTGCGCATTCCCCGAATATGTCGCCGATTGAACATGTGTGGGATTTCGTTGGTCGGCGTCTCGCTCGTGATCCTCGTCCTGTTGCTTCTGCAGACGAACTTTGGGTGCGCATACAAACAATATGGAATGCTCTTCCTTAGGCAGACATTTAAAATTTGTTTGACTGCATGCCACGTCGTGTAGCAGCACTTATTGCGCACGTGGTGGCTACACAAAATACTGATTCCGATCTCTTGTTATTGTTTGTTTGCTTTGAACATTTAATCATTTATTTGTACCACTACCACTCAACTGTGTATTAAATTTCATTCAATTATGACGATTCCTTCATGGTGTTGCAATTTTCACAAACATGAGTTTATATCGTTAAAATAAAATAAACTGAATAAAACACCAAATCTACTATAACATTTAATGATAAAAAGGGATTGAGAAGGGAACAACAATTCACCTTGTTTGCATTTTTGTACTGAATTCTTTAAAATTGCAGTAATCTGAAACTATAATTGCAAAGTAATAAAAATTGAAATTAGATTATGGTGGATGATTATTCAAACAAAGTTCAACATTTAATAATCATTAGAAGATATGAAACTTATGAAATTATCTGAAAACTATTCAACGATAAATTATAAGTTAAAATTAACACATCAATTAAACTCCCCTCCTATTTACTTTGAGATATATATACTTATAACAAGATATGATAAAATTTCTTTAACCTTTTCACTTACTTGCTATCTATTACTCACAACATATAAGGATAACACATACAACTGTTTAAGTGCTGCAATTTCATGCATATAATCCACATGCTTTAAAAAAATATAATTTCATTGTACAGATTATAGGTAGCTATAATTAATTTCAGGATAATTATTTTTCAGAAATTTCATAAAAATAAATTCTATAAAACTGCATTTAAAAATGCTTTTTTTCAAAAAAAAAAAAAAACAGAATTTTAGGTAACAGGAAAATAAATAATCTTTTAAACATAAAAAGGAAACATTACAGTTATGTGTGATGGAATGAAGCTGAATTTTAACAAAATAGACAAAACACGATGCACTTCATATATCGGTGTGCTAGTAGAAGTTATAGATAAGAATTAAAAATGCTTTATAGAAGGCCAATTCAACTATAATGCTGACAAAGATTTCATTTTCTCTAGTAAATGTGAAAGTATACAAACTTTAACATATATATAACATGTTAAAGAAAGCATACAAATCACCCACTTATAATTCACAGCAGCAAAATATAAAAGATTTTTTTCTCCGAGCCAAAAATAGCAAGCCAAGCCTGCAAGTTATACGGTGCTGAAGATTATAAGCAGGAAATTTCAGTAGTTGTTGAATTTGTCATAGTTTTTTTATAGACAGACTGAGATTGCACTATTATTACTATTCTGCAAAATGCAATTATTACAATTAAAATTAAAAATATCAAAAGAGTTCAGTAGAAAAGTGATTGAAAATAAAAGAAGGATACTGATTAAATAAGTTTTCTATTCTGATAGTAATAAGTTAATCAACAAAATTATAATTATTCAATGACAAAAAAAAAGAAACTGGATGAATAAAATAATAAATAAAAATAACTATATTTCACTGAATATATTTTAATCAAGAATAGTAAACTAACTAGAGTGCAAACCTTAAGTACTGATGTAATTTTGAAACAGACATGAAACTGTAGCAATTAACATAAGGAACACCCAATTTGGTAGAAAAGTTATTTATGTGTAAACAGTGAAAACAGACATAACAAGTTACATGAGTGCATGTAAAAAAGTGAAGTTCGAGCATGCAATACCTAATGAGTGGCAAAGGAAGAGTAAACGGCAGTATTAAATATACCTCACACAATTCAAGCTTAACATTGCTAAAAAAACATCTGGGCAAATTCACATGACAGAATGATAAATAAGCTACTTAAAATGAGGATGACAATAAAATGGATTGACCAACATTTTTCACTGATTAAAATCCTATAGAACATGCATAGGATGCTTTAGGAAGATGATTTTCAGCATGACTATATTTGCCATAGAACATCCAACAAAGAAACATTCATTGAAAAATTGGCATTCTTATCTCAACCATTATTTAAACATTTTGGTGCTGAATATGGACAAAGGCACCTTAAAAACCATTGCAGTTAGGGGAAAGTAGACTAACAGTTATAAAATAAATCACAAGTGCTATATTCTTCATGAAGATACTTAACGAAAAACATGTAAAGATTGATTAAAAAACATGTTTAAAATTACTTTCTAAATGTCCAATATGTATCAGAAAATTAATGTTAAAAACGTATTATACTGTATATCTAAAATACTTCAAAAATAAAGAATCAGGCAAAAAATAAATGTTTAGGAACCAATTTCTGAGTCCTAATCCTACTAAGCAAAATTATTAATATCATTTTTCAGAGGCCCTTCAAACCTTTTTAACTTACGATGGAGTCATTATCTGAAACTTCATAAAAAATGGTATTTTTAATTCTCTGATAAATTGTTTCTTCATTATGATTTATTAAATTGTTTCTTATTAATGAGCATTGAGTCTAAATCAGAATTAGATGGTTTCCATTTCCAATTTAATACAAAATTTTTCAATTCTGATTTTCCACTTTTAAATATTACCATTATCATCAGATTTATCTTTTGATTTCATTTTATTCTTGGTTTGGAGCTTCCCATGATTGAACTCACACATTTGGATGCTGATGATTTAATTTTAGAATTGGTACATACTTAAGTAGTTGTAATGGTGGACATTTAAAACCAGTAATGTTGTCATCAGTCATAATACAGGTAGATAAAACATACAAGTTTCACTTTTATAATAGATTTAATTCTTGTTTTATCAGTTTATAAAATCAAAGTTTGTTTAGTTTCAAGAAAATCTTTGAAATATAATATATTTTTAAATGGCTTCCATTTTTGAATTTTCAACTTGCCACTGGCGAGAGAATTTTGAATTTGAAGAATATTATTCCAACAGTTGAAACAGTTTGGTTTAAAATGGTAACCTGTCTTACAGTGATAAATTGTTGCACAGTTAGAACAAGTTTCATATCTCAGCAAGCTATCTGTCAGTGTCTGTATATTTGGCAGTTGAAACATCTCAATAATTAAGATATACATGACGGTATGTGGCAGTTCATATATCTAGCTTACACTTTTCAGGAATGTTAGAACCATAGAATTTTAAAATAATATAGTATCAAATCCTTTTCTGACAACCATTCTTCAAGCAGAATTATTCTTTAGCTGTCTAATTTTTATATGACTTTTTGCATGCACGCAGGTAAAAGGACTGGTTCAAAAATTCAGCTTGGCAGTAATTTAGTATTTCTGAATTTCAACTTTTATAGGAAACTCATGAACTATTTTAGACCATAAGAATGACTGTCTGAACAGCTTAAACGTTACAATCTAAAGATCACCAGATTTAAGTTTCTTTACACTGTTTGTATCCTAACCAATAGTCTCAAACTTTTTCTATATTATAAAGCTAATTCTTCATTGAGAGCAGATAATATAAAATTAATAAATTCAAATGCACATTTGCATTTTATTTCTGGTTTTAAGTTATAACCAAGAATGTAAAGAGAAAAGTTGGATGAAAATGAAATAGGAGCTTTGCTGGACAAAAAAAAAAAAAAATTTATTGCAGAGATCAACACAAACCTAAAAAAACTAATTTGGGGACTGTGGGAGAGGTCATGGACCTACACAATGTACAGCAAATTTCTTACTTAAGTGCTGATATGAACTTATATAATCAGGATCACCTACTTAAATGCCCTCCACCTTTAGCAAGATATACTGGAATCAATCACTTGAATCTTATGCAACTCCAGATCTGAGGGCCTGGTAACTGGAAACAGATGTACCACCTATCTACCAAAATCAGAGGCCAAAGAAATGTGTTGTGCAAGGCTAAAGCACATAACAAGTTTTAGCTCAACCATAAGGATCCTGTTTTCCTGAAACACCCATCAGCATGACGAGCATACATATATATCAGAATATTAATAAACCAAAATATATCTTAAAGACAAAACAAATGACAAGAAAAGAACATCGTTGTTTCTAATAGAGACAAAACAAAATTACAATGACAAGCAATCAAAAGATTCAAAAGACAACAAATTAATACCAGTATAATTAACAAAGTTAAAAATACAAGATAAACTATATATGTACCAAAAGGATGAATAACAATGTAATGATTTTTGAACATTGTAACATAAAAACAAGAATAGAGTCCGTATTCTCAAAATGAAAGAAAATGAGAAGGAAAAAAAAATAATGATCTCGGGAGTAATCTGGAAGTATATTATTATACAACTAATGAAGAAGTGTAACCTGAGTGGTTGCAGTTAGGAAAGATTATATCCCATTTAACAGGACATATGTTTGATGTTTTCCCTCTTGGGCAGACAATCATTTATAGCAATGCAATCATTCAATAAGGGCTCTTTCTATTTGATTCCATACTGTACACATGCTATACATTTTTTTAAACTTTCTGGTTTTCTTTCCTTTCATTCTTTTTATAATCAAGACATTCTGATTTTCATGTCTC
This sequence comes from Caerostris extrusa, assembly GCA_021605095.1. Taxonomy (NCBI): domain Eukaryota; kingdom Metazoa; phylum Arthropoda; class Arachnida; order Araneae; family Araneidae; genus Caerostris; species Caerostris extrusa. Next base: position 81,873 of record BPLR01016699.1, on the reverse strand, counting down.
CCAGGTGATTTATTAATAATAGCATTAAAAAAATCTGTACTTTAAGTTTTGCACACTAATGTATAAGAATTATTTCCCTTATATGACTGTATACAGAAATAATTATACATACTTCGCCTTTTAGCTTGTGTAACTCAGATAGTTCATCTTGCAAAATACTGTGTCTCTTTTCTAATACATTTTTCTCTCCAGATTTTGATGAACTTAAATAGAAATCTCTTTACAATACTATTTAAAATCAATATATAAAAATGAAAAGTATGTAATAACATTTAACTCAGAAGTATAAATTCAATATGATTATCACAACATTAAATATTTAATTAATCAGCTGGATCAGAGCTATCCAACTGTAATGAATATTGCCCTAAAATGAAAATTTATAACTCTCTTCAAACATTAAAAATTTTTATATCTGTTTTCCTTTATTATTTGAAATTCTATTTATATGAAATGCATTGAGAATAATGAAGTAAATGTTCCTAATTTTATTAACTAATTTTTTTTTGATCTACTCAATTTAAAAAATAAAACAAAAGTAAATGTTAATTATATTATACTATTTTTCCTTAATAGCAGTAGTTAGAATAGTTATATTTCATGTAAAAGAGACAATCAATTTTTATTCTTCGAATGTGGAAAGCAAAAGGTTGTTCATCCTCACTGTTTGTACATCCCATAATACCTGGTTCCTAATCATTTTGTTATTTTGTAAAAGCAAAATATAGCTTTAGAACAAATTGAAGAAAGATAAAATACTGACAGATAAAAAATTAAAATTAAAGGCTAAGTTTCTATAATATAGGTATTTCAAGTAACTGATATATTCATAGGCAGTTTATCGAAATTATTCAATTTTAATGAAAACTTAACTGTTTCTGAAACTATTATCATACAGCATATTCCTGTACTTAACGATTTGAAAAATTACATTCCCCAATTAGATTGTCCCAAACATAAAAAACATTTATAAACTTGAATAGTTTTATGTCAATTTATTTGATTAAAAATATTTTTCTTTTCCATAAAAAATAACATCAATCTTCAAATATATACAAATCAAAAATACATATACAGTGCTAGGCAACTTTGAGGTACCAAAATACAAAGCTTTTTATCCATACAATTATTAATGTTTTAAATTAGAAAAGAGGGCTAGAGGGATTTAAATACTTACATACTATAACCCTCTTTCAATATCAATTTTTATAATAGATTTCTCATGTTAATTATGTATGATTTCCTTCATTAATGCAATATATAAGAGTTGTGATCTTGATGAAACTCACTGGAAATGTTTCAGGAAAACTGCAAAGTACAGTAATTTTGCTATTATACCACATAATCAAAATGTATCAGAACCTAATTTTTTTCTTCCTATTTTTAATATAGTTTGTACATTTATATGTTGAAGAACAAATATTTAAAAAATCTGACTTTGGGCAATACACTAATACTTTAGGCAATGCACTATGTGTTTTGCAATCTAAACATAAATATGTTTAGATTGCAAAAGATATACCATATAAAATATGGTAATTACAAAAAAATTAAAGCATTTAACATACTATTCATTATTTAATTATATACTTTTATTATGTTTTCGCTAAAAAAAGCTTCTATTGTTTCTTAAAAATATATCATAATTTAACTCGGTTTTTACATTCGGCATATAAGGAATTAATTTTTTTTTTCATTAAAAAGACTACAACATTAATTTTAAAATATGGAAACATAAAGTTCTTTATCCTCTACAAACTCAATATTTTTTTCATGCAGAAAACTTGAATATTTATTCTACAGACAAAACTGGGGAGTTGTTTTTTTAATTCTACTATTTTCTTTTACAAATTGATGTTATTCCATCTTGAATATTCATTAAGATGAAATTGAATATTCATTAAGATGAAACTAAATTTTCAGAAACTCTCTAGCAAGTTGTCCAATATCAAGTGGGTCATGAAGATTATCAATGCTATAATTTTCTCATGTTGTTTTTGTAGATAAATTAAATTTGATAGTTTGCACTGTATTTAGAATAACATGGTCTACTAATTATAACTCTGAATGCACTTCCCACTTGCAGTTCATAAAAAGCAATGCCATGTTTAATTAATTAACCAAATCAAAATTTTGAGTTGCTCAATTATTATTTACTTATTTTTTACATATTACATATATGTTTTTAAAGAATAATTTTGTTTAGTTAGTGGTTTAATTTTATATTATGAAAATAGCTTACCCATTCATACCTCCCACATATCAGTAATAAAAAAAACTATACTAATAAAATCAATTAACTAATTAATTACTTAAAGTAACGAATTATTATTCAGTACACTGTGCTAGAAGTATAAGTCATCCACATAGTTATGGTTTAGAGACACAATTTCATATTATTTCCCTTTAAAGTATAAAAAAATGGAAATGCTACAATTTCACTTCAAACTACTTTTTAGATCCAAGTATAGGAAAAATTATACATTAAATTTGCATAGCAGCTTACCCAGGCTCAGCATAACCCTGAAGATCAAGTAATTCCTCTTCTAGATTAGCATTCATAACAATAAGCCTTCGATTTTCTTTTCGATGTAGATCAAGAGATTCATTGAGATTGTTAGCTAAAAAGAAAGATAAAATTTATTATAAACATTAAGTAATAATAATAATAAAAGAAACAAAGACAATTTTTTTAATTATTTACACAACTAAAAAAACTATTATATGAAATATTAATTTACGTTATGTCTCAGAATTCGATATCTCTTAACACCAGAAGTGAAAATAATTCATTGAAATGCATTATCAAAGTTTTTCTCTTGAAGGAATTAATATTAAGCACTATCTTTTCAGAAGCAATAATTAATTCTTATAGAGAATAATGTAATTTTGATGAGAAATTCTTATAAAATTTTAAACTTCAAGCTCCATAGGCAATAACTGAAATCAAGAAATACATTTGAAAATTAGAATTACTATCTTTCAAAATAAATGGCATTGCACATGTGTGTATGTGTTAGTGTGTGCATATACATATATATACATACAAGGAAGGTAAAAATCACAAGAACCAACTTCACATATTATTGACATTAAAAAAAAAAAAAAAAAACCTTAAAGCACATTTTGGCATAAATATTAGCAATCAAAACTCCTTACATAACAATATTTTTCACAAACAAAAAGAATTTGTTCTGAAAATCCACATTGGTGAATTCTAATATCAGTATAAAATAAAGTGTAACATCACTAATCAATTTACTATAAATTCCATTTGCATTTGCACCATTTATAAGCAGACGTATAAAATGCAAATAATAGTACTTCAGAATGCACTAATATGTTACAAAAAAGTCCTTTAAGGCTAATAAATCACTAATTTCTTATATCATTATTAATACCCTTCTATGGCTAAGAAAGTCTACTACTACAATTTACATTTTCCTAAATATCTAGTACTTTGGATATCTTCTCACAGTAATTTTTAAGTAAAACATAGTCACTAAAAAATATCTACATAGTTGCTAATCTTTTCAATTTTCTGATAATGACATAAAAATTTCAGAGTAATACACAAAAAAATTTACCCATTTTAAAAAATTCCACTGCCTTCCCAAAATTCCTTAATGGACATATCATTTTGATAATTTCATATAATGGTATTTTCCAACAATAGCCATAGAAATTTTCTTTTTATCCAGAACTAATTGCTGTTTGATTTGAACTGTGATTCTTTATGTTTCCAAAATAGAGAATCTTTAGTTGGGTGTTATTAAAAATCCCATGAATATACAATCATTTGACTGAAACTTAAAAACGGGCAACTCTGGCTAAACTGTTATATAATGACAGTCATAAACTAATAATATTTTAGGTTCCATTTCCAGTACAGCTAAATTGTCATATAATGACAGTTTAGCCGTGCTGGAATGGAACCTAGAAACAAAATATCTTGAACTTTATCTCAATGAACATCTATCCTGGAAAAACAAATATCAAACAGAATTAGTACGAAAAATATTCTTGTACTGGCAAGAAATACTAAAATGAGCAGAACAAATAAAATTTTAATATTTTTTTCCATGCTTTGGTTCATCATAGCATGTGCCTACTCTGTGTAGGCATAAGCAACAGAAATAAATATCTTAGCTCAAGAAAGCCTAACAAAAACATGGTTGATTAACAAAATGTCAAATTAGCATTCTTAAAGTTAGGTGGTTTATAAAAAGTTTGAACTTCCCACAGCGATTAAACTCCTGTCATTAAGATAAATCAAGAAAGTGATTTTTTTTTTCCAAATTTGTTGATAGCCTTTTAACAACAAATCAAGCAATCCAAGTAATAGGTTATCCATAATAAAACCTTTATAGTAAGAATTGAATGCAACTTGAATCATAAATAAGCAATACTAATAGGATGGCATTGTAATTATTTCTCAAACAAACTTATCAAAAGAAAAACTTTATAAAAATATCTAATTCACCAAGATAACTAAGATATCTAATTCACCAAGCTCTCAGAATTTCACTTCATTTTCATAATAGCAAGTTTTTTAGAATTAAACATTTTTTTTAAATAAATCAATCTACAAGAATTTAATAAATTTAATTATTTCAGTTAAGAACAGCGAAGGAATGCTAGAATAGGAAATATCTCATTTCTTATAGCTAAGAATATTAGAAAAAGTAATAATATCTTATTATTGATGAATCTTAGTATGCATATTAAAATACAACTGTTAAAGCAAACAAAACATTTTATTTAAAGAAAACAAAAGGTAATTAACAGGTGGTATTTTTGTAACCTAGACCACATCTAGAGAAAATAAAATCTATACTAGAGTTTATTGATGAACCAATGTAAAACATTATTATGAAGTCCATCAAAAGAATTCAAAATTATTGTTCTTAAGTCACCAGATGATTTTGAAGCTTAACAATAGATCTTATCATTAATATAATACCGAAAGAACAAAAATTAAGCAGATTCTAAGGAGAGTGCATGCCAGTGCATAGTATCAGAAAAACTTAAAACTTTGTCATGTTTCATTTGAATTATGTATAGAAATGAAAACAAGTCAATTTTATATATTTTTTAAATCTCTTAACTCACTTGTATATTGATATTAACAGAGTCTTTTAGATTATGGCAACAACTTTCTAGATGATTTTTCTATCTTTGTAGAAAATTTTCCTAAAGTTTTAAGAACCAGTTTTTCAAAATGTTACACTAAATAAGTTGATTGTGAAATATTTTTGACTAGCTTTTTGAATGTAAATTACATAAAATAATGTAATGTTTCTGTTCAATTTATAAAAGTTTTCATAAGAAAAATCCAGTCTTCAATGGAAGTTGTTTGTATGCAATTTTAAAAATAATGGTGAACATTATTGTTTCTCTTTTTACATAACTATCTTACTGGAAGACAAGAAGCCCTCTCATACAATTGCATACTATAATTACACTTTCATACAATTATTTTGCATAACAAAAATACTTAATATCATATATTTATAGCTTTTTACATATAAAAATGTACAGTGTATAAGATATAAAGGAAGATAAAAATGTATTAATGTGGTTTCAGAGAAAGAGAATTTGCTGTAATTACACAATAATAAAAAACAGAAGCAATAAATTTTATGTAAACAGTGCCATTTTTTCTTGGTTCATCTTCATTTATCATTCAATCAAGCATCAAGAAAATTTTTCATTTTGATTTCCCGGTCTTAATATCCCTTTTTACAATTATTATTCACCATTTAAAAACCCCAATATCAAGAGAAATTCTACAATTAAAAAAAAGAAGAAAGAAAAACTTCACTTATAAGGTTTGAATATTCTAATTGACGTAATGCCCATGCATAATTGAATTACATAATAACAATTAACAATGGCTATATTTTAATCTATTGTGAATAAGGCGATTAAGAAAACGGACTGTTACCCAATAGATGAAGAAATTATTATCAAATTTAAATATTAAAAAAAATAGAAATACAGAGACTAAAATATAGAACAATGAAAAATCAATTAAATATTATCATAATAATAACAAACAACAAAAAAAATATTTTTTTAATTTTGTCGAACTTGATGGCTTTTATTTTTATTTTATTTTATGTTTTTTTTTTTCTCCAACATAAACAGAACGGATGAATTTAAAAGGAAAAAAATTCGTGAAGTCTACCATCCATGATTTGACAGTTCCCTTTATCAACCAACAAACTTGTATCATTAATTTAAATCTTTAAGTTTTTGACTTACTTTAAATGAACTATATCTTCGTATCGTTTTCTCTCATGTTCATTTCGTTGCTTTAATTTTTTTAATACTTCCCATTTATAACCAGAGTAATTTTCTCCGTTTGCCATTGCCGCTCATGAGGTTTTATTTACAATTTTTTATTAGCTTTCGTTTGATTACGATACGCCTATCGAATCAAATCTTTCCAAATTCTTTTCACTGATCTTCTTTAAAAAAAATCACAAAAAATTATTGATAGATAAAATTGAAATCAGTTTATAAATTAAGAAAATATTATTTTTATATTTTTTCAGCTACAAAATAAATTTCTGACAGTCCAAAAATAAATTTTCGTATATTTTATTGTAAAATTTTTTTTTTTCATTTGTGTTAACTTCGCAGCTCTAGCGCTAGATGATAATAACGATGTCCATGCCTTGTTTATTGTCCAAATCGAAAAGAATCATTAGTTGTTAAGATAATCTTCAAAATTATTTCAATATCTTTGGAATACAGATTTTCTTCATAGTTTTTTATATTGTTAGCACTTTTACTTGTATAACAGACATGTGAAGATGAGGTTAGAGGAAATTTCAGTTTCTGGCTAATTATCACAGCTTCTGTATACTTTATTTCAATTTCAACTGATTTCCATGCCTCTACAATGGCCTGTTATCATTCTTGTAACTGTCTGGGTTGCTATTCCGCTTTATTATTTCTCAGATTTTATTTTTAATTTTGATCAATGGTTCCGTTAACTTATATTAGTCCCCTGCACTTGATTGAAGAGAGTATTGTGAAGACATTTAGAGCAGACTTTTTTTTGGCTAATTTATCATCATTTTTCATTTGCTAAATTTTCGGTTATATTGTAAGCATCTTGCATCGACAATCAGGCTTTTTAAGTAGAGTTTCCTCAGTTTTAACCTATAAAAATCGATTTTTAGTTTAAATCGATGTCCTCATTTCATTGGCTGTTCAGAACATGAGATACTGATGTAAAAACAAAGAAGTTTAATAATTATTAAACACATAACTATTGACAATTATTTGTGAAACAATTTTTTACTAAATCAAAACCTTTTACAACAAGAATCCTCATCTCGTAGCAATAAAATAATTTGTACCACGTTTGTAACTTATTTTCCATTATTATGGAACCAAGTATTTAAGTTTATATTTTTAATCAATCAGTGATCAACAAATTCTATCATTACGATTTCCTTTTGTTCTTAATATCAATTGATATATTGATCCATTTTTTAACATTAGTATTCAGAATTAAAAACATTTCAGCATAAAATATTCAATGATCTCCTCGAAGTGATGGTATTCGTAGAAAATTATTCTAAACTCTGTCCCAATACAATATTCAACAACTATTAAATATGTTTAAAATACTTTGTTTACAGCAGCATATCCAAAGGATATTATATTACTTCATCCTGCAATTCTGAAAAAAGTCACAAACAGTAAATTATTTAGGCTTTAATCACCCAGTAACGTTAACATTAGTTTTAAGCAAACTTTTGAGAGATTTGTTCTCTATAGAGTCATTCACTTCATTAAAGACTATTTCAACAAACATTGCTCAGGGTTCATTCCACGTAGCTTGCGTGAGGTGAGCTTTTAGCTATGCCCACAGAAATACGTGCGTTCGAGTCCTCGATTTCGTAGAGATCTTAGGGCACCTGTACTTGAACACCTCTGCACTCAGTCAATTCTTCGTTATAAAATTATTGACATAAAAATAAGGAAAATTTTTGATTTTTTTTAAATAAATATCTTCTCAGCTTATGATTCCGTTTGGCATTAAAGGCACAACTACAGAGGAAATATTTAATTTACAGCAAGAATTTTCCGTCTAATGGCGAAACACTGTGTGGAAGAAAATACAGAAGGGTTCAGATGGTTTTGTAATGATTTTAACTTTCTCTATGAATTAAATTTAAATGGCTAAAAAAACCTGAATGGCATCAGTTTGGTATAGATTTAATTAACGTCTGCATTGTTAAAAATATTCTTTGCTATAATATGTCCCTGAAAAATAAATTACATATCGAAAGCTATAATTTTGCTCTTTATGAAAAGAAATACGTTAGCTCGATTATTAAAAAAAGATGTGAAAAGTGTGATTTTTTAATATTTCTGTGTTCAAAATGTGTTACATAATTAATAAAAAGTAAAGAAACGTCAAAATTTGACTGGGAAAAAGGGTAAAAAATGTATACTCAACAACTTAGATTTCTTATTAAATTTAAAGTTTTACAGCTCAGGTTTTAACAGGTTCATAACTGGTCCATCGTAACCCTGAAAGGAAGGATCACTAGGGAGAAATGAGATAAGTATGAAAAGTTTTAGCAGGTCCATTCTATGAGGCAAACTTTGTTTCCGCAGGAGATAGAATTTTTCAGGATGATAATACTCCTATTCATGTAGCGGGACTTATCCAATCATAGTTCGATGGACACAAGGATAAAGGGAAACATCTACTTTGACCCACACAGTCCCCCATCTCAATATCATCTGACCTTTATGGTCTATTTTAGAGAGATCAATCAAGAATGGATATCCTCCATTGGCATCTCTCCTGGAACTTTCACTATATCTCCATGAAGAATGGTTCAATATTCCTCTAAACACTATTCAGCACTTATATATGTTTCGATTCCCAGGCGAATCAAAGTTGTATTGCATGCGAAAGACTGTCCTACACCATATTAGTAAAGGTTTCCTTATAAAATCAAGGATGTTTCCATTATTTTCATAATCACCTGTATGTTGTTATAATTAATGAGGCTTGAATATATTTATCTGATTGTAAAAGAAAAATATCGATTGACTCTGAAAAAGAGGAGAAAAAGACCCAAAATGTTGGTACAGATTATGTTAGGTTCACAAAGGATCATTACTGGATTCTCTTATAAAGGAAAATTTAAAATAAGGAAAAAAGTAGGACAAAATGACAAAACTAACTCGGATTACTATCAAAAATATGTTTTAACTCCTATTTTCAAAGAAGACATTTCATCCCTTTACCTAAATAATATTCATTGTTTTAAGCTAAATCAGGATAAGAAAAAAAAAGGAAACCGGAATTGAAGCTATACTATTTAAATGCATCCCATCCAAGTCCCCCGACGTGTTTGCTATGGATTACTGTGCATTTGGGGTTTTAGAGCAAGTTCTACTTATGTGACATCCTAAAAGATTGGAAGGACTTTGGAGATTGTGAAAGAGAAGGGAAAACAAACTTAACCTTGATGTTTAAAAAAACCTTTTTTATCTTGAAAATCAAGATGTAATATGATAGTTTATGAAGGGTACTATTGGACTGAACATATTAGAAAATAAAATTGTAGTGTAAAAATTATCGTAAAAATTGTGTGCGTTTAAAATTGTTACAAAAAATGCGTGAACACCCTCTGTACTTTTCACTCGTGGTTTATAATAAGATAACCTTTCTGTTCAGAATATATACGCAGGAAAATTTCAAAACCTTCCCAGATTACACTGATATTCACTAAAAATTTTGATGATAGCAATGACGCTACTCTCAAAAAGGCTCTTCTAGTCTTCAAGTATATTTTCACAAAATCATCTAATGTTGTGACGCAAAAGTTACTTTAAAGTCAGCTGAATATGAAGCCATAAAAATTTTTAATGGAAAGGTACAAACATAAGTTCTTAATGCAACAGAATTTCACAAAGAAATTTTGGAGTTTATACCATCTCATTTTATATAAAACCAGTTTCGACTTCATCATCCTTACAGATACATTTTCTTTACTTCAAGGGTTGAAGAAATGTAATTTTCAATCAGAACTAGTCATGAAATTTCTAAATAACTAGGTTACAAAAATTTAAATAGAATATCAACTATCAAATTCATATTTAAATTCATGTCATGTTGAAATTAAAGCACTCTTTAGGTAATTCAGCTCCAAATCTCCATTTTAAACTAAATACTACCATAAAAAACGTATTCCTTGAAGAAGCAGAGTTAAAATGGTCAGATAGAAAATATGATAGACTTTTTCGTATTTAACTGGCATCAAACTTAAAACATTGTCTTTACCCTCTTAATAGGAAAGAATATGTATTATTGTTTGGATTACACATTTTCCTTCGAAAGCTATACTCCATAGATTTGGTTTAACTTCCTCTCCACTGAGTTTTGTAAAGAACCGAAACTATGAAAACATTTTATTTTACTATAAAATATAAAATGAGCAAGAAAACAAGCTCCAAAACAAGTTGGAATGCTGTGTTCTTTCTCCTAGTTTTTAATTAAATTCAATGTATCATTTTTTTTTCTTTATAGTGCGGCTGGCAAACACTTAGACAGCTTGGTCGCCTTAGGCAAGCGCTGCATAGACGTTACTCCCTTTCCATTACCCAGGACATCGGGACGCGCGAGACTTGAAGATAAGCCACGGAGTAACAATGCCCCCGCAACGCTCTACGATGCTATTAGACCGGGACCTACGGTTTAAAGTAGATTCCGAACCACTACGCACATCCATGGCACCACCGGGACTCGAGCCCGAAACATGTGATACCGAGCGCCAGAGCGCTAGCCACTCGGCCACTCAGGCCCTATTCAATGTATCATAAAATAATAAAAATATTGAGATGTTTTGCAACACATGTAATTAATTCATAATATTTTTGTGTAGACCTTACTTATGATCTTCTCTCTAATTTTTTTAACCTTTTTGTTACTCGTTTAATATATTCTTTTTTGAGATTTTTAAATATATCACGTACTTTTAAATTAGTAACAGATCATATTGATCTCAAAATACAGAATAACTGGGGTAATTTTGTTTCTGAAGTAAAAATTTATAATTTACAGACAGTAATGTAATTTACAATTACATATGTCAGTGTTATCAGAAAACAAAGAAGAGAATAGAGTTCATTTTTCTTCTTGTAGCCTGGATATTAATTTTTGTAAATAATACAAGCAGGGAATCTAGGATGAGAAAATTTGGCGAACTTTCGTTACAGAAAATGGAACATGCGTAGAAAGTTATTGTTAAAGAATTCAATCTGAAAATTTTCCTGTACCTAATAATTTACGTATCTATAATGTATTTAAAGATGAAGAAGGCATTACTAGTATTCGAATAACAGAGAACGTATCGACCTTCATTCTTTGCCTCATCATATTATTATCTGATAGATCTATTTTCATTCAACGATTAATAGAGCATTTTCTTGAAATGAACTGCCATGAGAGAACCTAAATTCTATTTAGTATTTTGCGTGAGAAGTTTTGGATTGTCAAGGGTAAGAGAACTATTCATAATGTCTCGAAAAATGTTTCAAGCGCAAACCTTATAATGCCAGAGGAAAGCTTGCAGAACCTGATATTCTGCCAGCTGATCGTGCGAAAGAAGCAAAAGTCTTCGAAGTTATCTGGATAGATCTTATACCTGGTAAAGATGGTAAAGTGCAAACTATCAAACTGAAAACTCTATTTTAACCAGACCTATCAAGAGAATTTTTTCCTTTGGAACTGTCAGCTAATGAGGTTTTAAATTCCTTTTTACATGTTAAGAATAGTGTTGCTGCTCAGGCTGAAACAGTGCTAAAACAAACTTCTATTGCTTCTGAGCTTTCCGCGTCATCAGATTAGGACGAATTGTTCAAGTACCTCAACGACTTGTACTGTTTAATACTTCTAAAGAGTTTAGAATCCCCCTATAGTGAAGGTGGATTCAAAAGAGGGGAGGATATTGGAAACAAGCTCATTTATTCATCGAATCTAAATGAAGCAATTATCGAGCTTTCTCTTCTGGCTAAGTGCCAAACCAGGAACTTTTGGTTTAGTTTGTGTTCGTATTGCTGTAGTCGATATTGCATATGTGAAGCTGTATTATTTTATACGTTTCGTCGTTAATTAAGCGTTGATTATGGGGAAATGAGCTTTATAGTTATAGTTTTTAGAGATTATAAAGCTGCTAAGCATCGGTTAGATGTGCGAGAGTCCTTTTTCTGATTTTTTTAATTATTAAATTCCTTTGAAATATGTAAATAATTGTTTATTTCTATTTAATATGTAGTTTTTATAATTATTTATTATTTAAATTCATTAACTTATTTTATTTATTGTTCAAAATGCTTTTGTCTGTCCAAAAGTTTCATCGTTTTGAGAAGGCACTTTTTGTTATAAAAGAAAACTTCATCGCCAGAATAATTATGTTTTTGACTAGCAGATGATTCTATAAGGTTCAGACAGCAGCCACCATGTGCTTAAGCAACATGTTTGATAGATGTCGTTTCAATCTCAACAAGAGATCTAACACGAGGATAATACATAAGAAACAGCTTCAGTATATGGTGAATTCAGTGTACACGAAACGTCACGTACTGATATTCAGTTCTGAAATTTTCATTACTTCCATCAGCAAAGTTTGTGCACAAAGGGTAGTTTCTGGTTCTATGAAAATGAAAATCTTGTAATATGATTGATTAATTTTATACTTTTCTATGATTTACTACGAATTTAATAATGGATAAAGGGTTAGGAAGAAGGGTGGCAACAATATATTATCTTGTTTACGAGGGTGAAAGATAAACAGTTTGAGAACCTCTGTCTTATGTATCCGTTATAAAATTGAAAGGCAAACAATTTTTTCTATTATTTAGAAGATAATATGTTTTTTTTAATGTCTGATTTGATATTTTTAATAAGAAATCAAGAAAGAAAAGACCTATTCCAGTGTGGAATAAACATGATCAAATAAAAATAAAATAAAACGACAGGGAACAAAAAAGTGAATATATGAGCAGTCAAAATTATTTGGAAATTAGGTGTATAGTACGGATTTTTTTAACTATTTACTAAGGTTTGAATTTATTTTCACAGAATTCTGAAACTAAGGTCTATTAAAAATTCAGTATGATAAATGCTTCTTAATGATAATTACTCATAAATAAGAAAAATTCTTGATTAAAGTACTTGAAGTACAAGATTAGTTTATTCTCTTTAAAAAATGTCTTCGAAAAGTATTGGAAATCTATTGGTAAGAATCTTTTGAGGTATTCGCAGATCATATGCAGCAGCTTATAATCCACATCCTGAAATTCAAATGTTTTTAGCATATAATCTGTGGAAAACAGAGAGGCCATTGCAGTACTTTCTTTTTGAGTTATGTATTAGTTATCAGTTAGCAGCCTTTTGAATCTGGAGTTGTTTTGGATTCAAGTAATAGGCCATTTAATAAATATCTTATTATATCGTTAAGATTTAAGATGTGGAAAATCTAAATTATCTTTGAATAAGGGATCGGCGAACTGAGGTGTGAAAAAAAGTCATTAAGTACATTTTCACTGTCCTCTAATTAAGCTTAGTATTTCCTTTTCTCATAAATGTATGTAATTAACTATAGGTATCTCCCGTGAACATCAATAGAATTATATGATAATTTCTTACCACACGAAAGTTATTTCATGTGAAGTAAAATCGTTTATTCCTATCAGTATTTTATTATTATAACAGTTATTAGTACCAAATGAGCGAGTTAGTAAATTATCTAGCCACCTATTAGTAGTAGTTATTAATCAACCAAATGGTGAAGACAAACATTCTCAATTTGTTTGCACATGACTTTTAAAAATTCTCCTACCAGCATTTTTTTAATCAGCAATTACAGGGAGTAAAAAAGTTAGTGTGAAGTGGTGGTGTAGTGTGAAAAAAATAGTTTTAACGTAGAACAAAACCATTCAGATATAGTGATAGTCTGTATTACATAAATGGACAAAATACTTTTAAGTAGATTTAATAAAAATAAGTTAAAGAATTGATTTAATCAATTTCAATAAAGACTCTTGATAAGTTTTATATTTTTGCTTTGCATTTGAAAAAAGTCTAGTGTAATTTTTCCATCATAAAAGAAGATTCAACTGTTATCTTCTACTAAATCTAAACATAATGTAACCACTACTTCTGTAACTTTCTTAAACCATCTGGATAACTAAAACCTGAGCCATCTACGTATACCTTTATTACATTTCCGACTGTATGAATTCATAAAATTCAAATCATTTCTAAAAGTAGATAAAATCAAAATCAGAATATTCTGTAAGATACTGAAAAAGATACTAGCCATAAATAATAAAAAAAAAACTGAAAAGTCACTTCATTTAATTAAAAGAAACTAAGAAAACCACTTAAAATGCGTCTCAGTTTGAACCAATCATGTATTATCAGAAAAGAAACCAACAGTGTAGTGAAAAACAACACTAAAATGTACAATACTTGAGAAACACTAGATGAGATTTAAAAAAAGTCAAAAAAACTAGTTAAGCATTCAAAGTGATTTTATTTATTACAGATGCAGATGAGTTGTATTTAATTTAAAAACTGTGTTTTTAAACTCCTTTTACATATTTCAAGTAGTTTTCTTGCTGTTTGAAAAATGTTTTAAATTTGCAACACATCTAATGTTGTAATTTTTTAAAAACTATTTCCCGCAATTTGAAGATTGTTTGACTTTTGTAAAATGGAACACCAGACTGGCTGTCTCAGCTGTGAATTGTTAGATTATTTAAACTATCTTTCAATTGTCCTCTTCTTAAAATAACCAGGGTTGACAACAGTCATCATATTATCAGAAAAAGAAGTTAACAATGTAGTGAAAACAACGCTAAAGTGTACAATACTTGAGAAATACTATATGAGATTTTTGAAAAATAAAATATTAGTTGAGCATTGAAAGTGATTTTATTTATTACAGATGCAGATGATTTGTATATTATTTAAGAACTGTATTTTTAAGTTCCTTTCATATATTTCAAGTAGTTTTCTTGCTACTTGAAAAATGTTTTAACTTTGCAATATAATTAATGTTTTGATTTTTAAAAGCTGTATTTCAAGAAACTTGAAGATTGTTTGGCTTTTGTACAATAAAAAAAACCAGACTGGTTATCTCAGCAGTGAATTGTCAGATTATTTAAACTACCTTTCATTCGTTTTTTTTTTTTAAATTATCAGAAAGACACTTTAACTTTTGCTTCGTTTTTTAAAGGTAGGTTTTTATAGAATTGCCGTTATAGATTAGTTAAGTTTGTCGTTCTATGGTCATTTGGTGCACACTTTATGCTAATTAGACTGGGACCTACAGTTTGACGCGGATTCCGAACCACTCACAAACATCTATGCCACCGCCAAGATTCGAACATGAAGCCTGTGGTACCAAAGCACTAGCCAATTGGCCATCAGGCACGGCGTTATAGAAGCGTATCATAGCTAGAATAGTCTCTTTGGCCAGTAAATTTCTGTAAATCAATCGTATCCAAACATTAACTTCTAACTTGACTTTTATGCACAGATGGGATAAAATGAAAAATACATACCAATAACCTGATTCTCAGCTTCATTTGGCAATCTTTATATGGTGGAAATACAAAGTTTCAGCAGGTCCACATAAATGTCACCAGTAATGATATTCTCCATAAAAGATAAAGACATGTAACAAAAAATCTATCAAGATAAACGTGAAAACTGTAGAACAACCCCCATTGAACATCGAGCTATTATAAATTATGTCACATCCGACGCTACATTTTAACGCAAGAATTATATAAACTCATGTTTGGGAAAATTGCAACACCATGAAGGAATCGTCATAATTGAATGAAATTTAATACACAGTTGAGTGGTAGTGGTACAAATAGATGATTAAATGTTCAAAGCAAACAAAC
The DNA here is from genome assembly GCA_021605095.1 of Caerostris extrusa. NCBI lineage: Eukaryota > Metazoa > Arthropoda > Arachnida > Araneae > Araneidae > Caerostris > Caerostris extrusa. Next base: position 65,913 of record BPLR01016699.1, on the reverse strand, counting down.
AATAACAAGAGATCGGAATCAGTATTTTGTGTAGCCACCATGCGCCGCAATAAGTGCTGCTACACGACGTGGCATGGAGTCAAACAAATTTTGAATGTCTGCCTGAGGAAGAGCATTCCATATTGTTTGTATGCGCACCAAAGTTCGTCTGCAGAAGCAACAGGACGATGATCACGAGCGAGACGCCGACCAACGAAATTCCACACATGTTCAATCGGCGACATATCCGGGAATACGCAGGCAAAGGAAGAAGCTGTACCTGCCGCGTTGCAAAGAAGGATTGAACAGTCCTAGCGATATGAGGGCGGGCATTGTCCTGTTGAAATACAGCACCTGGCAAGCTTTGAAGGAAGGAACAGCTTGGGGCTGTAGAACTTCACTGATGTACCGGTTGCTGTTCAAATTGCCTACAATTCTTAGCAATTGAGATCGTCCATGATATGCTATGGCACCCCAGACCATAACTCCGGGTGTTCGTCCGCTGTGGCGTTCGAAAATGCACTCCGGAAGGTGGCGTTCCCCGGCATAGCGTCTGACACGAATGCGGCCATCATGGTACCACAAATTAAAGCGGGATTCGTCAGAAAACACGACATGCTGCCAATCAGCACGCCAGTCTCTATGCTGAGCGGCCCATTGTAGCCGCAGGCGGAGATGGTTTAGCGTGAGAGGGATCCTGTATAAAGGAGTCCTTGCGCGCAGTCCACGCTGCAGCAGACGTCTACGAATTGATGAAGCACACAATGAAACACCTGTAGCTGTTGACCACTGTGCTGCCAATTGTCTAGAGGAAGCTGTACGGTCCGTCAGCGCCATGCAGACCAGGTGTCTATCATCGCGAGCTGACGTCCCATTTCGGGGTCCGCTCCCGAATTTCCGAGTTGTCCGACACTCGTCCGTCCACTGCTTCCAAAGACGCATCACTGTGCTGCTGTTACGCTGCACACGAGCGGCTACTGCACGATAAGACAATCCAGCTTCACGAAGGCCGATGATTCTCCCCGTTCAAACTCTGTAAGTTGTTCAAATCTCGCTCTCTTTCGTCGAAGAGGCATAAGTAACGGTTGAGCTAACGTTTACCACTAGCAGATAACCACCGATAACCATACACGCCTCGCTACAGCCGTCTATTTATTCGGATCCATCCGCCGTTCAGAGGGCGCTGCTCAGCATACGCATGCGCTACGGATTTGAAATTCTAATCATTTGCATATCATGCGCTAATTTGCATTTCCTGAAAATTTCTGCTCACTCGCGTAAGTCCTTCATGGTGTTGCAATTTTCACAAACATGAGTTTAGATACCGTAACTTCCAAAATTAAGACTACACTCATTTTAATTTAAATGTCATATTTTAGTATAAAATTGTCATTAATAAAAAATTTTTGAAACTTAATTAATGTAGGCAGGCTATGAAATAAAATATTTATCATTTCCATGAATAAAAAAAATATTATTAATTATTTAATAAATAACAATATATAAAAGAAATGTGCAAACAATTAATCTCACAAAATTAACAGTAATAAATATATATATACATAAATAAATATATATCCAAAATTAAATATATATCCATATATTTAAATAATAAATATATTCCAGAAATAATAAAAATATTCCAAAAAATATATATCAATATTTAATATCTATCCTATACTTATTATTTACCTTTAATTGTATTTTCTTCTTCTTCATCGGCGCAACAGCTTCATGGTAAGGTCGTCTGCCTACTGGTAGATTTCGAGACAGCAGATGTTTTCTTTTTGCGGGGTAGGGTTTTCAGCCCTACGCCCTGCAGTCATATTAGATAGGGTGTGGATTCCAAACCAGTACACTTATTTTCAAATTAAAAGTCTTATTTTAATACAAAAACGTTCTTAATAAAAAAATATTCAAACATTATTAATGTAGACAGATTAAGAAATAAAACATTTATCATTCCTCATGAATGAAAAAAATTATTATTAATTCATGTATAAATAACAATATATAAAAAGAAATGTGCAAACAATCAAGCTCACAAAATTGACAGTAATAAATATATATATCCATAAATAAATATATATCCATATTTAAATCCATGGCACAGCGGGGACTTGAACCCGAAGCCTGTTACACCGAGCAGCAGTCCCTCGGTCATCAGGCCCTCTTAAAATGTATAATCCTATTTAAGTAGTAAAAAGCCATTTAGTAAAAAAAAAAAATATATAAAGTTTGTCATTGTAAGTAGATTAAGACATTATATATTCATACATTCCTCATGAATGAATAAAAATTACATTATTAATTCAAATACAAATAACAGTAAATAAAGGAAAAATAATAAAAAAATCAATGTTCAATAATATATCCTTTAACTATTATTCAGTAGTAAATAATAATTTTTGCATGGAAATTCATTCGTACAAGTTGAATGCAATGTAAAAATATATATAATAGAAAATTGTTATATTTAATGATAGAAAAGATAAACACTTTAAAGGATTTTTTTAGATTCAATTTTGAGACTCAGTTTATTTTTAATTTTAAAAAATAAGCTCCTTATATCCAACTATATACGAAGAATAATGAAAATTATTTCTCTTAATAAGCCTATATCCATTAAATCTCACTATTTTTCTTATTAAATTACATTTTTTCTACCAAATTATGACTTTTAATGTAGAAAATAACTGTATGGTTGCCAGCTTTTGAATTTTAAGATTTTGAGTTTCTGCTATACTTTTTTACTGTCCTTATATTTAAATTAAGAAACATACCAGGCATTTCAATAATTTAATAGTAATTGAAGTCAGTAATAGCACACATTCGGGGCATGATAACTGAGTGACTGGCGTTCGGTGCTACAGGTTTCTGGTTCGAAACGCGGCAGTGCCATGGATGTTAGTAGTGGTTCGGAATCCTCTTTAAATCCCAAGTCCCAGTCTAATACGACTGTAGAGCGTTGCGCGTAGGACTGACAACCCTACGCTGTAAAAAGAAACCATTTCCTGTCTCGAAATCTGCCAGTAGGCAGCCGGCCTTGGCCCAACATGGGTTGTGTAGTGCCAGGAAGTTAGCTAGTAGTGCACATATCATGAGTTATCAATTGAAATTTTTTAGAATTGACGAAATTTTATATATTTAACGATAACAATTAAAAGGCTTCTATAATCTAAGATATTACCTCTTTTTAAAAATGAGATAAAATATTGATAACTTTAAATCTATTTAGATCAGTTTTAGTCTTACAATAATCATTAACCATTATTGTGAACTTTAAATTTATCTTCAAAGTGATGATTCGTATGCTTGGATCTGTCTTTCGAGTGGGTGAGGTTCAGTTTCCACTGGTGGTCTGCGTTGTAGTCATTATTTAAAAAATGAAGAGATTCGTTAGCGTTTATGATGAAGCTCCAAATTACATACATAAGTGTTAATTTTAATAACTAGGAATAGAAGTACATCTAGATAAGATAATGTGCTATATTTACCGCAGATTTAAGTCATAAATGTATTATGCCAAAAGCCAGAGATTTTCCGTATAGAATTTTAGTGTATCAAAATTCATTCATTCATAAATACTATACTGTGTCCAAAACGTAAGACCAATTTTTAATTTAAAATTCCCGGGGCTTATGGAATTTCAATTTTTTTTTTCTTTTTTTAGGTTGCTGGCACTGTCCTTGATATCTGTGTGAAATTTGACGTCAAAATATTCATTAGTGTTCGAGTTACGCTTGGCTTTGTGAGACACTAAAACTGATTCCGGCGATTTTTGAAATGTCTGAATTAATTGAGCAAATAACTTTTATTAAATTTTGTTTTCGGAAACGTATAGAATGTTGCAGAAGGCATTCAGTGAGCATTCTTGTATCGGAAAGAAATGTTTAGAAGTGGTATAAACAATTCAAAGAAGGCAGAGAACGCTTTGAAGACAAAGAGCCCACTGGTCGACCATCAACCTCAACCTCAACCGACGAAGTTCACTTCCAAAGAATTAAAGATTTGGTACTTGCAAACCGTCGATTTACAATTAGAGACCTTGCTGCTGAGGTTGAAATTTTAAAAGGATCGGTCAATTCCATTTTGGGTCTCAAACGCGTCAAATCTCTATTGGTACCGAAAACACTGAATGCGCCAGCTCACACTGCATTGATTCTTCGTGACCTTTCCGCCAAAAATGAAATATGAATATGGGCATTTCGCCAAAATTGCCCATATTCTTTCCACAGCCACTGTATTCACACCGTGCGACTTCTGACTATTCCCTAAACTCAAAAGACCACTCCGGGGATACCATTTTGAGTCGATTGAAGAAATTCAACGTGAATCGGCGTTAGCTTTGAAGGTCAACCCCTGCCGATGACTTTTTAGCATGCATTGAGGATTGGAAAAAAAGTTGACATAAGTGCATTGTGTCCGAGAGATTACTTTGAAGGCGATGAAATAAATTTGGAAGAATAAATAAAGAGTTTTGAAAAATAAAATAATAGGTCTTACTTTTTGGGCACAGTAGCATATATATCCCACAAAAACATTTTTTGCAATAATAAAACTGAAAGGCAGATGTTTTTCCGTCAAAGAGTCAAATCAATTTTAGTGGATGTTTCAGACGAAGTAAAAAAAGAATGTGTATTTATTTGTTAAATATTTAAAAATAGTCTTTTCCCAAAATCCTTCTTGAAATCAATCAATCAAAAATCAAAAATCAATCTGACGAAGAGCATTTTTGTACTTGCAATATCAATTTTATTATAGTGTGAACTTAATTGAATAAATGTTTATCTATATTGAAGAAATGTTTATTTTTTAAATATTAAAAGAAAGACTTTGTATTTATTTTTTCAAATACTGAAAGAAAGAATTTGCAATTATTTTTTTAAATACTAAAAGAAAGAATTTGCATTTATTTTTTTAAATATTAAAGGAAAGATTTTGCATTTATTTTTTTTTTTTTTTAAATATTAAAAGATAGACTACACCCGAAATGTTATAAAATTCTTTGTTTTGGAGCTACAAAAAAGAATTAGTTTTGCTTAACATCGGTGGATCTCATGCATAACTTATGAATACCACGAGCATGTACCCACCAAGGTGGTAAGGAGACGAGAGTGCCTTTGGGATGTTCTTTTAAAAGAAACTGCCTCACATTTGCGTGTTTAATAGAAATAATCCCCAGAAAACTCCTATCAGGCAACCTTTCTGGCGATGCGAGACGCTTATTCACATTTTCGCAATGACATTGGATCTCCTCGTTTCTGAAAGCCGCGACTACAATAACGTCGCCAAGGGATTCGGAATCTCTCCTTTTCTTGCACGCTAGCTGCACACGTTGCCACTGGGGCATGAGTTGGCTACAAAACGGAATAACACATAAATTATTAAATTTTAGAATTAAGCATGTTTTTGCTATGTGATAATCCTTTGGAATGTTTTATCTCACGACATTAGGATAGGTCTAGTAATTTACGGACACTGTATATTTAAAATTATTTTAAAATGATGATATAACATAATTCTAATTAGTAAAAATAAATACAGATTTGCAAATTTATGAAAATTTTAAGCTGATGATTTCCAGCTCTTCAGTTCGATAAACAGGGTTTGATATTAAGTTGACTGATTGTAGTTATTTAAAATCACTATTTAAAAGTTTCAGGGGTCTCCAAACTAAGGTCCGCGGGCCAAAAACGGGCCCGCGGGCATCATCAATCAGGCCCACCACAGTTTATTATTAATGTAAAATTTACAATGCAAGTAATTTATAAAAATAATAATCAGATGTTTTTCTGTAACAACCAATTAATAAACACAATAACTTACATAATAAAAATTGAATGTTTTAACTGTAATTAATGATATGAGATTTGCAAATTTGCAATAAGTGATGTTTATAGCTAATTCATGTAATGAAATTCAACATTATAATTATGAACATTGAGATTTATGTAACCGTAACTTTTCACTGACAATTGTTTGCAGCCGTGGAACAAGTTTACTAGAGAAAAATATTAACAGCGACTTCAAATACTCATCAGTTAATTAAATCTGGTTTTATTTCCCCCTTTCTTTTCTTTCTTTCTTTTTTTTTTTTTTTTTTAAACTTTTTTTTTTTTATTTTGTCTTCGGAACTTAGTGAGGGGCCAATGTGACCCTTAGGGTAAAAGAAAAAGGTTTGGCGACCCCTACTATATATTATTACTGCAATTCATATTTCATTAATATCGCAATTCGTATTTCGTTTTTTTCATTTTTAATGTAATCCATATTTCAATATTATGGTAATTACAATCAGTACTTCATTATTATTATAATCCATGCTTCATTATTACTGTAACCCATATTAAAATCCAAAATTAATTACTATTGTAATCCATACTGCATTTATTATTATTATTGCAACCCATAAAATTCTTACTTTGTGAAAGGAAATGGAGATTCTCCATAAAATACCTATTTTTACTAAACCAGTCACGATTTTCTCATAATTTAACAATATATACATAAAGTAATCGTTTTAAATCGTAAATACGAGGAATCCACAGAATTTGGAAGTATGGCATCTTTTAATTATTAAAAATAATCTTCGACTGCCTTTCCTCAAAGTCAACAATTTTTAAATAATCTCTCCCGCAATAATCGTAATTTTCCTAGTTCCTTGCATGTGACACGTTGTGTCAGAGTTGTTTTTTGAAAGTCCAATAGATATGTCATTTTCTTTTATTCTCATTCTTAAGAAAATGCATCATTAGTCAAGAAATCTTAACGAAGGCCAGATTTAAGACATGGAAACTCGTTTGTCTGAAAATGCAAAGCAGACAAATAAATAGGCAGTTAAACTTTGTTTCGAAATTTATTGAAAATTTTCCCTTTTTTTTTTAATTAAAAACATATTTTTTTGTTACATTTCTTTTTTAAAACCCATATATTTTACAATCCGGATATCAAATTTATTAAAAATATGCGTGTTATTATATTTCTAAACAATAATCATTTGGGAGTTTTTAGGTAAAAGTAGAATTTAAAGTTTCCTAAAAATATCTAACATTTTTTTTATAATATTTAATGTATATTTTTTTTTAATTTAAATCTCAATTTGTTGTTTGTAAATGGTGATAGATAGCAAACCTTTTAATTCTTTAAAGAAAAATTTTTTTTAGATCCACATGAATTTTTCTTTTTCGATTGTAATGTGAATGCAGTAGAATGAAATCAAATAGTAATACATTTGATCAATGTCTGAAAAATTTTTGTTTACTCTTTTTGAAGGTCAGCAAGATATTTATTATCTATAAAGCATCAAAAAAAAAAAAGGATTGATTTCAAAATAAAGTTTACATTTTGCATAAGTATTACGTAACTCTTATCAGAAGAAATGATGTTCATAACGAAAATAATCACCAGGACATGTGCAAACATTTTTTTCTGATATAAATTATATGCAAAAGAATGTTTTTATTAAATGCTTCTTATTTCAAAACCTTTAGATACATATTAAAAAAAGGATTATATGTTGACGCTATTACTCAATATTTTTTATAAAATAATTAAAATTAAGTCTAATGCAAGAATTTTTATAGCAGCTATGCGTTATTAAATATTGTTGGTTCATAGTATTGCATTTTGAAATCAATATTTGCATACTTATAAATGAACTTATAAATCTATTTGTCTCTTTTTATTTTTGCAATACCACACAAAGACTTTAGTGTCTTTGTTAATTAACCAATTCAAATGGTATTCAGTGAAGTATTAAATTAAAGATGCATAAAATAATTAAATATTAACCATAATTATTGCATTTCTAAAAAAAGTAAATTTTTTTAATTATAACCGATGCAACAATTAGACAAAAATTCAACTGTTAGCTAGCATTGAAACGAAACACAAAGGAAATCTATGGAATTTTTTTATCAGCCGCTATTTTGCAGAAATTTCCGAGTATACTTTCTATTTATAGAGTATGTTTTTGAGCACAAACATGATTTTACCATCTGAGATGGTATGACGTCACGCACTTGCCAGCTTTTCCCATAACCCGGATGAGGGTCCGCTACCTCGTTACCATGGCAACAGCGCAGCCTCTGCGAATCCTTTTCGCATCCAGTCTCTCATCTGGAATCCACGGCGATGCCGAGAGATGCTCCTGATGCTAAATGAACTGAAATAAATATTCTTGTTGCATCTTGTAGAACGTTTATTGAAACGAAAGTTTAAAGGTGATAAATCCTGAAGGAAGAGTTTCTTCCTTGGAAAATTACGTAACATTCGTTTTGACACTTCAACACGGCCTGATGTTTACGTCAAGACCGGCTTGAACTCGTCTCATCCTAACGGTGAGTTTTATCCATCCACCCTTAAAATCTACTGTTTTCATTTTTTAATCGCTTTAGATCACTTTTTATGATGATTTTGGCGATGAATACGTGTTGATATTAGTGGTTAAAGGGATTAATCGGAAAAATGCGTAGGAGGCTTTGATCTATAGAGATAGAAGAGAACAGAGAGTTTTCTTTTTCTATTTGAATCGATTTGAAACTGCTCCAAGGACATCGTTTTCCCTCGATTTTTCTTGGGGTTAAACTGACCAGCTTCCGATTCGATGCTGGAAAAAAAAGAGATTGCTTGAGTGGTGGGTGATTTTTCCTTTGTGTACATGCGTGTTCTCTTTGTGTCTAAAAATAGATTTGCATCCGGCGCTCCAGTTTGGATGCGGCAGGTAGCTTTTCTGCGTAACACCCTCACATTCAATTGCTGTTGGATCTTCGATAATGCAATGAGGATTGCATTTGATGGCATGCATTTTTTTTTTGAAAAAGCATTGCATACACTCTTATACGCTAAAATAAAAAGCAATAATTCAGATCCTCAGATTAATAGAGTACAGATAAATACATCTGCACAAAATGGCATTTTTATTTTGATTGATGAAAGGAAGGCTTTGAAGACAGTCATTGGAATTATAACTCCTTACATTTGAAGAATCATAAATATCTATGCTTAATTTTGAAATTATTTTTTATTTTTAGATGTATTTGCGTTAGATATTAATTTCGTATTGCTACTGACGTTGATAATAGCATTTTTCTCCAATGAGCATTTTACCCGGTTAAAGACATTGCGCAACATTCATTTCTCAATAGCATAGCGTGTAACAAAAAATGCTCATTTATATTTTAAAGCATTTATTATAATTAAGATTATATTAACATTACATTAAATATTAGTGCATACTTATTAATACAGTAGTGCATACTTATTAATACAGTAGTGCATACTTATTAATACATTATTGCATACTTATTAATACATTAGTGCATACTTATTAATATATTAGTGCATATAAATTAGTGCTTATCTCCTTAGTAGTTTGCACTTTTCAATATTTCTTGCATTCAATGTAAAATGAAAGAAAAGATGTTGCTAATAATGGTAAATAATACTGGTTAATTCTAATTAATACTGGTAAACAATATTGTTAACATTGGTAAATAATATTGTTAATATTAGTAAATAATATAGTTAATACTGGTTAAATCTGGTAAATAATGTTGTTAATACTGGTAAATAATGTTTAATACTGGTTAATACTGGTAAATAATGGTGTTAATTGTTAATTCTGGTTAATAGTGGTAAATAATGGTGTTAATAGTTAATTCTGGTTAATATTGGTAAATAATGTTGTTAATACTGGTTAATTCTGATAAATTATTAATACCTAAAACAGAGCAGATGTAATTTTTAAAAAGCAGTGTTTTTACTACTGCAAAAGAACTTGATTAAATTTGTAGATAGTTCACAATATATGCATCTAAAAATAATTTTGTAATGTAAGTCTTTGAATGAAATCATGAATATTTTTGTCGGAGAAACTTAACATGAGTTGTAAAATATTAAACACATTTCTTTGTTAAAATTAAACGCATTTCTTTATCAATATTGAATGCAAATAAAGGCATTTATTCCATTATGATAAAATTTATTATTTTATCATTAAAAAATGATCGATGTAGATAAAGTGTCATTAAGGTTCATCGAATGTTTAATCATTTAAAAAAGATAGGAAATCTGAAATATGTTGCGACAAAATAAGAAAAATGATCACAAAATGATAACATTAATCAAATTATTCATTCATTGAATGAGTAATGGAAAATTTTTTTTTCCATTACTCATTCAATGGATTTGGATGGTTTTATTAATGGATGGATTTATTAATACATATGTTATTAATTATAACATGTATAAATTATAGAATACATATGTTAAGAATACATACTTTTGTAGAGGAAATTTCACTAAGATGAGATATTACGACTTGATTTTTATTGTTAAAAAAGGTCAATGTACCTGATAGAAGTTTAAAAAGCATTACGATTCGCGCTGTAGAAAAAATTGCTAAATTGGGGGTAAAATAAAATTTAAAATTATAATGACCAAAAACATTTACAAAGTAACATCACTAAATATAAATATAAAGTAAAACTAACATCAACATAACATGATTACCTACCAACAATTTAGTACTATAACATGACAAACATTATAACTAATTTGGATTATAATAAAAAAATTCAGAAAATCATTAGCATTAGATGTGGAAAAAAAAAAAAAGCCTTTTTAATGATTTGTAAGGTTGTTGTTTAATGATTTGTAATGTTGTTGTTTACTGTTTTTATGAAAAGAAAGGTTCTAAACCTAATGAAATTAGAGAAAAAAAGAAATAAGATTCTCTATATTACTGTATATAATGACATATATTAGTTTTAGTATCACTTCAGATATAAATAAAATAATTTACACTGCAATTAAATTCATATAGAATAATTTATTAATACATATGTTATTAATTATAACATGTATATTAATTATAGAATACATATGTTAAGAATACCATTCAAATTCTGAAAGACAAAATAAAATTGATATAATTCTATATCTTTCTTTTTCAGTTGGAGAAATCTATAATATTATTTATCATATTAAAACGACATAGTAGAAATTGTGAAACAATAGCAAAATGCTTCTTCTTTAAATAGTAAAACAATATTCAATTTGGAACTTAAATTGTATACCTCAATAGTATACATCAAAATAGAATAGAATCAATAGTATATCTCAAAATTAAATAGGTTATCCCATCCAGTAAAATTATAAATATACCAAAACAAAAATTTTAGATTTAAAAAAATCAAAATCGAATCAATCAAATTTGATAATTTACAAATAATAAAAAAAAATTTGATAATTTACAAAAAATCAGCTTAATCAATAAAAATTACTAGAATGATAGACAATGGGCATAAAATCTTAAAATGTTGATTGCAGGCACAATAAAATTAGCTGAAAAAATGGTGTTGTTGTTGACATTTATAATCAAACAAGCAAATTTCTGGAAAAACAATTGAAAATTTTTTCGTCAACAGTATGTTGTAATATGTCGATGTTAGATAATTTTTAATCAATGAAAAATTACAAGTTACCAGAAGAAAAAAATAGCGAATCAGAAAAATTAAATTATAATATGTATCTGTGAAATTTTATTTTAGCAATAAAATCTTTTTAGAAAATTATATGCTCGATATATGAAATCATTTGTCTGAGCTATCGAGTATAGCTCAAAGAAATGATTTATTATTTATGATATATTGAGCATATAATGACAAATTATTTCATATATTATATATTGAAATAATAATACGGCGTTATTAACAATGGCATAAACAGATATTAAAGTAGGGGAAAAATCATATTAGATTGCCTTTCAGCTCAAACAAAATATTTATATCGAATTGAGGATCCTTTGAGACTCTTTTGTAAGACAGATGTTTGACCAAGATAGTATAACGGAAGTCCAGATATATCTATTTAAGATAGAACGGAAGCCAAGGATCTTGAAATGCAAGTGATCTTTAAAATTTTCAGGAATTGAATAACAGTGATCCGGTTATGCACAATGCTTTATTTATCAGGTCATTATCAAAAATTTTAATTATCAAAAATAGAAAATATTTGAAATAAATGGATTTAAGATCCCAAGTGTAAAGCTGATAAGATAAGAAGCACATTGTTCAGCTTCAATAGTACTTCCCATGCATATATATATATATATATATATATATATATATATATATATATATATACATATATATATGTGTGTGTGTGTGTGCAGGGTGTACATATTGAAATTAGACAAAAAGAAAGCATATCTGTAAAATCTGTAATTACTTTATTTTGATAAATCATATGTACAGTGAAACTATAGTTATCCAAGTTTTTATAGATGTTCTATGTGCCCCTACGGTGACATGGTATATATCTGTGTGGTATTTAGTTCCTGTCACACTCACGATAGAATATCCCGTGTGCACTTAAATTATCAGCTGCTTCAGTTGTTGTAAGTCCTGTATAAAATGGAGACATGGACACTTTGTCTTTAACAAACCCCTTAGGCAAAATCACAAGGGGTTAGATTTGGAGATCCCGGTGGTCAACAAAGCAATGGCATATCTTTTAATCCAGCAATATATATATGTGTGTGTTTGGTGGAGGCAAATTGACTATGTAATATGTGCAATAAACAGTGCATATGTAATATAATAATATGCAATAATATCCATAAAAGTTAGAAACTCGAGTAATACAATATAGAGTAAACAAATAAGAAACTAGAGGAAGAAGAATTTATTAAAGATCAAATAACCTGTTAAAAAGTCGTTATGAATTAACAAAAGTCCCTTTACAAAATTGTATGCTCTGGTAAGTCTGTTCCATCCAAAAATATTCCTAATAAAAAAATTAAAGAATTTTGAAAAACATATTGATTCAGATTGTTGAAGAGAACCCTAGACGAGTATCAAAAGTGACCAATAGCAAAGACAACACTAATGATTGATCTATCCGACAGAAGTATTGACAAGTTAATCAAATAAGAGTATTGACCAATTTTTGTTCTTGGGAGTACAAACATCTAAGAACTAGTTATTGTATTATGGGACTAATGTAAACACAGACTATTGCGAAGTCATTTTGTCTCGATGATAGAAACAATATACAAAGCAAGCTTTAGAAAATTTATACATTGGTGTTTTGTTTTTTTTTAGAAATATCCTCATGATTTGATTAGCATAATCAAGATTTGCTTCTAAAAACAAGCCTCGAATAGTCAAACTGATTTTAGCCACACTAGTAGAAGAAATTGTTTTCAGAAAAAATTATTTCAGTTATATTAGGAAACAATCACAAAAGATGGATTTATTAACCAATCTTGTTATTTGTCACAGCATTATTGTAAACATTTCATAGTTAACTGTTATATAGTCAATATTATATATATATTTTATAGAATTGATATTGAAGTTCAGTGAATTATGAAAATGTGCTGATTTATTATATATAATGTCAAGTATTTTTCTAGTTTATGAAAGGAATTATATTCTTTTTAAAAAGAATTTTTAAAGGAAATTTTCTAAGTGAAGAAATTAATGTTGAAAATTGATATTTCAGTGCAATAATTGATTAACATCCTGGTAATATTAAAAAAAAAAAAAAAAATCACTGAACAAAAGGTTTATTATGATTGTTTCACTGGAATTCTGTGAAGATTATTCCTAAGAATACACATACACTGGCCTCGAAAAAGTTGAAGCTCAATCAGTTATTTGACAATTATTAAAAAAAAAAAATGAAAACATAAAAATATGTAAAAAAAATTTAATTTACATAAAAAGGATAATGTAATGTTGTTGAACTCAAATGAAAACAATATATCAATAATAGTATTTAAATAATGCATTTATTTAAAAACCACTAAGGTTTCTGAATAAAAAACAATTTTTGCCATTTTAAAATTAATGTAAATTAATTTGTAATTTTTTTGTACGAATATATAATTCGTTATAGAAAAAAAATGTTTAACCAATATTTTAAAATATAAAGAGATTGAAGGACTAGAAATTAGCTGAGCTCAGACCTCTGGCTGCTTTGTTTAAAAAAGGAGAATCGATGGCGCTTCTGATGTTCAGCATCTTGCCTCGTTAGTCGGACTGAGACAACTACATCACACCACATCACTGTACCTAGAGGTGAGATGCCCCTTTACAGTTGTGTGATGAGTCAGATTCGGCTCTTCTCAGAGAGGTAATCACTCTGCAACAGGCCCCTCGTTAGTCGGACTACCTGGTGAGAGTTTTACAGTTTTTCTCCCATGCTATACACAAATACGGGATAGTTCCCCCTAAAAAGTCCTCCCGGAAGGCATTGCTCTTCTTCTTCAACGACACGAGCCAAATCAGACTTCTACCTATGGATGCTCCATCACAAATGAAGGTACCCCTTTCCCTCCGTCCTGAGTAGATACTCATGGGATGTCCGTCCCGCACTGCAAGACACAGAGGATAAAACATAACAACAACACAATAGTTTGTATATATAAGAAGTCAAGTTTTCCTTAATTGATTACAGAGAGGTGCTTGAATTCGAAAACATATCACCTGCACCAGACATCAATGAATGTGTATAATGTAAGTCCAGATTTGCTTTGAATTCTTATCATAATATGACCTGGAAAGAACAAGGTGCAAGCAATTCAATTTTATCAAAAGAAACGTATAAAAGGGAATGAAAGATGTAATCACATTTTCAGCTTTGATCTCTTTAGGTCACCACATTTTACAGGTATGCTGTTATTGGTCATTGTTATCCGCTTAGTCAAATTCAGGGGTATGAAGGGTTTTACGGCCTGATTCCTAAGTATATGGACCATTACTATGCAGTTTTATATGTAAAAAATCCCCACATCTTTATTTTGTACATATATTTTTATATACCACCAGTGTGACGTACTAGTGTTAACATGTATTTCAAAATATATGTTCTTTTTTAATATTTACTTCAGTTTAAATCTTTTCAGGCTTTCTTTTATTATTGTTTTCTGAAAACGAAAATTACAAAATTTGCAGCTTGAATTTTTAATTGTATGGTTAAATACAGTAAATGTGCATCAGAGTAACGATTTCAGAAAATTCAGACAACGTAAAGAATACGGTCTAAGTGACGAACGGGTAACAATTTCAGACAATATGAAGAATACGATCTAAAGTTCTTGTCAAAGTACTTTATAGTAATACTAATAAATCCTCGAAATATTATTTATTAATGTGATTCGTTTAAAATAAGTTTAGTTTCACTTGTTATCAAAACAAAAAAAAAAAAAATCTTTTTTTTTTTCTCTTGATGAGATTAAACTTTTCCTTTAATAATAAGTGTACTTTATTGTTTCTAATCAGAAGAAAAAAAGGTTATAAAAATTATCTACTTTTGATACCATGGAACTAAAACAACTAAACAAACTTCATAAAACTTCTCATTTACAACCTTCAAGATAAGGTTTAAAAGTATCAGAACAATGAAAATTTGACCCATTGTTTTCATAAAAACAGGGATTTTTCACCGCCCAAATCCATTATAAATAAATAAACATTCCAACTTCCTACTCTTTTGTAGGAAGTATTTATAGCACAAATGTGAGCATAACGTTATCTTAAAATTATGACTTCCCATGGGGAACACTAGTCGGTTGTGAGGTAGCAAAACGTATGTCCCAAACAAAATTAAATCATCTTAAATCATTTAAATATGGCAAAATTCTTACAAAAAGTATAAGATTTAATTATTTGATTGGTAATTCAAGATTTAAGCTCTCCAAAACAGATTGGTAAAAATCAAGATTTAAGCTCTAAAAACAAATATAAAAATCCCGATTAGCAA
This sequence comes from Caerostris extrusa, assembly GCA_021605095.1. Classification (NCBI taxonomy): domain Eukaryota; kingdom Metazoa; phylum Arthropoda; class Arachnida; order Araneae; family Araneidae; genus Caerostris; species Caerostris extrusa. The sequence continues at coordinate 50,160 of BPLR01016699.1, read as the reverse complement.
TTATTAACAACAAATTATTAGTTAAAACTATTTCCAATATATATATATATATAAACCACACAGCGCGACCTGTCGGATTTCGTTCTTATCACTCTTTAAATACTCCTGGCATTAATAACAAACTGTGAAATTTTTAGTGAAATCGATAGAATAGTTTTTGAGTCTATAGGGCCCACATATACAAGAATTGCCTTTTATTAATATATACAGGATGATTATAATTAAAGTCCTACTTTCAAAAAAGCTGTAAAAAAAGGAACCACTTGTCACCAAGGAGTTCAAATTTGAACTGAAAATACTTGAAGAAGGGAGAAACGGTATGGCATCAAAAAAAAGGTTCCAAAAAAGTTCCACCGAGTTTTCCCATCGAAGTTTGTATGCCCTTGCCATGGCGGATGGGTCTTCCAGTAACAGTGTCACAACTGTTGTCACTTGGAAGTCATTTTTTCCGTCAAAAAACCGAAATAATCAAAAACATTGAACACTACAGTTGGTTTAATGTACAACTCATGCCAAATACGCTGTAATTTCGATTCAAAATATCATTGGCAGCCGAATTCACTTTCTTTATGCCGCTTACAACGCTATCTATAAATACACTTCGGAACTTTTTAATGCCGTACCATTTCCCCCTTCTTCAAGCACCTTCAGTTCAAATTTGAATTCATTGTGACGAGCGTTTCTTTTTTACAACATTTTGAAAGTGGATAACAACAGCGCTACCAATCGGATTTCATTCAAACCAAACTCTAACACTTCTGTCACTAATAAGAACAAACTAAAATATTTAGCGAAGTCGGTCGAATAGCTTTTTGAATCTATAGAACGCACACATACAAACATTGATTAGGATATATATATATATATATATATATAGCAACATCCCTTCCAATCGGATTCTATTCAAACCACTCTCTAAACATTTCTGGCCCTAATAAGTACAAACTGGGAAATTTTCAGCGAATTCGGTAGAGTAGTTTTTGGCTCTATTCTATTGCTATTCTATAAGCACGTACGAACATTTTCTTTTATTTAGGCGTGTGCTAAGGTCATTTAAAGTGGTAAACAAATGTTCTCTTCAACAATCTTTTATTCTCTTCCTTTCTTTCTTGAATAGAAAATTTCCGTGTATTTATTAAATAAAATTTTTAAATGCATTCACGTAACTCAAAATACTTCAATAAGCTGAAATTTAAATTTAAACTGCCATTTTTCAAAATTTACATAACCCTTTAAATTCTCAAAATTCCGTAAAAATTAAATGAAAACAAAACTAAAAAAAAAAAAAAAAAAAACTATGTTAGAATCGCTAAAAGTGTTTCTTTCGCTAAAGGAACAAAATTTAAAGAAGGATTTTTAAATATTTTTAATTAAATGAACCCTTTTTAACTGATTAACTTGTAAGGAAACTTTTAAAAATGATCTTTAGTATTTTATTTAATTAAAACTTTACCACACTATTAAATTATATTCTTAAAAGAAAATGAATGCATTACTTAACAAAATTTAACTGCATCTTAGAAAGTTAGAAAATGAAATAAAAATTAGACAGAAAGAAAGAAACCAAATTGAGTTTGAAACGTTTACTGAAAATATTAAGTGTCCATCTTTTTAAATATAATTTTATCTTAAAACTCATTCAAGCATAGTTATGAAATTTATTATATCTTATAATTTATTATATTAAGTATTTTTTATAGTTTATTATATTTATGATACTTAAAATTTGTTATATTTATAATTTACTAAATTTATTATATTTAAAATTGAATAAATTTGTTATATTGTACAGTTTATTATATTTCATAATTTTTTGTATTTATTAAGTTATACATTCTTAAAAAGAAAATGAATACATTATTTAATAAAGATTAATCAGCATTTCGGAAAATTAGAAAATGAGACAAAAATTATAAAGAGAAAGGTCAAGTTGCGTTTGATATACTATATTTACTGAAAATTTTAGTTGTCTCCCTTTTGAATGAAATTTAATCTTAAAAGTTATAATTATGAAATTTAATTATATTAATATACAACATGGGGCCTAAATGGCCAGGTGAATGGTGCACAGTGCCACAGATATCGGGTTCTAGTCCCGGCGGTGCCACGAATATTTTTAATGGTTCGAATCCATCTTAAACCGTAGGTCCCTGTCTAATATGAGTGTAGAGCGTTGGCGTAAGGGTGACAGTCTTACCACGTAAAAAGAAAACATCTCCTGTTTCGAAATCTGTCACTGCGTAGACCGCCTTGAGCCACTATGGGGCTGTTGCGCCAAAGAAGAATATATTGTTACTGTTTCTTATCCCACTTGGTAGACATATAGACCATTCCCACGAACTCGTATGGACTCATGGTTGAAGGAAAAGGGGGCAGCTTCTGTTGTGATGGAGTATCCGTAGGTAGAAGTCTGACTTGGCTCCGTGACACTCTACAGTCGTATGAGACAGAGACCTACGGTATAAAGTGAATTCTGAGCTATTACAAACATCCACGGCACCGCCGGGAGTCGAACTCGAAACCTGTGGCACCGAGAGCCAGAGCGCTAAACACTCGACTATTCAGGCCCAGAGTCATGTAACATCTACTACGAAAATTAAGAATCGAAATGGTAAAAAATAACCTACAAAATAAGCCACTTCACCTCGAAAACCATTTTCGCCCAAGTTAATTTCACTAGAATTTCAAATCAAGAAGAGAAAAAAAATTCAGATTAACTTTGGTAAGTCCCGCTCCATTGTGGCTAAGAAAAAAGTCTTTCCAATTAGCAATCAATGAAAAAAAAAAATTCACCATCTTTGAGAAGTAATCGAGGATCTAATTAACAGAATCTCGTTTAAGCCCACCGGTTGTCGTCTTTATTCGAAGGTAGCTAATTGCGCTAATGAATGACTCCTGAAAGGGTTAAAGCGAGTCGTCATCCATTTATGTGATGGATGAGAACTACCTGTGGCGATGATCGAGTAAAAAGAAGACTGATGTCGTGGGAGGAAGATCATTACCTGTACAAGCAAGCGGACACTTCCACGCCCTCCCTTACACGGGTCAAGGTTAAGAAAGATGAATAACTATTAACTGAATTGATCTTGCGCTTCCTAACATCAAAGTAATCATTTTAATCCCGCACTTTAAGATCTTGCGGGTTGAGATTTAATCATACTTAATTTTTATTTAATATTTCAAATCGCTAAGTGTAGATTCTGCTCTATTTGCTTATTGCAGATTCTGCTCTATTTGCTTATTGTAGATTCTGCTCTGTTTGCTTATTGTGGATTCTGCTTTATTTGCTTATTGTGGATTCTGCTCTATTTGCTTATTCTAGATTCTGCTCTATTTGCTTATTGCAGATTCTGCTGCATTTGCTTATTGTAAATTTGCTGATTCTGCTGTATTTGTTTATTGTAGATTCTGCTCTATTTGCTTATTGTAGATTCTGCTCTATTCGCTTATTGTAAATTCTGCTTATTTGTTTATTGTAGATTCTGCATTGTAGATTCTGCTGTATTTGCTTATTGTAAATTCTGCTCTATTTGCTTATTTGATTCTTATTTGTAGAGATTCTGCTCTAATTGCTTATTGTAGATTCTATTCTGTTTGCTTATTGTAGATTCTGCTCTGTTTACTCACTGTAGATTCTGCTCTATTTGCTTATTGTAGATTCTGCTCTATTTGCTTATTGCAGATTCTTCTCTCTTATTTTTCTTGTATTTGTAGATTCTGTTCTATTTGCTTATTGTAGATTCTGTTCTGTTTCGATTTATTAACCACATATTGATTTTTAAAATGATATTAAATAATTCAAAGTTAGGAAAGATGGATAACAATAAGCTAAACTGATCTTGCGCTTCCTAACATCAAAATAATAATTTTAATCCAGCACTTTAAGATCTTGCGGGTTAAGATTTAATCCTATTTAATATTTATTTAATATTTCAAAACGCTTATTGTAGACGTTGCTCTATTTTGATTTATTCCACATATTGGTTTTTGTAATGATATTAATTAATTCAAAGTTAGGAAAATGGATAACACTAAACTTAACTGGTCTTGCGCTTCCCAACATCAAAGTAATAATTTTTATCTTTCACATCAAGTTGATCATTTGGATTAAAAGATCTTGCGCTTCCCAACATCAAAGTAATAATTTTTATCTTGCACATCAAGTTGATCATTTGTATTAAGATCTTGCGCTTCCCAACATCAAAGTAATAATTTTTATCTTGCACATCAAGTTGATCATTTGGATTTAGATCTTATCACACATTTTATTTAATATTTCAAATCACTTGTTGTAGATTCTGTTCTATTTGATTTATCAACCACCTGATTTGTTATTCTTATTATTTTGTAATGATATTAATCAATTCAAAAGTTAGGATAGATGGATAACAATAAGCTGAACTGTTCTTGTGCTTCCTAACATGAAAGTAATAATTTTTAATCCGTCACTTTAAGATCATACGGATTAAGATTTAATCATACTAAACTTTTATTTGGGACCTGATGGCCGGGTGACTAGCGCTCTGACGCGCGGTGAAATGGATATTTGTAGTTGTTCGGAATCCCCTTTAAGCCGTAGAACCTGGTCTCCTATGATTGTAAGAGCGTTGGGCGTAGTGCTGATAACCCTACCTAATAAAAAAAGAAAACATCTCCTGTCTAGAAATCTGACATCAGGCAGGCGGCCTTGGCCCATCATGGGGTTGTTGCGCCATTGATGATGATGAAACCTTTATTTAATATTTCAAATCGCTTATTGTAGATTTTATTCTATTTTGATTTATTAACCATATATTGATTTTTGTAATGATATTAATTAATTAATTAATTCAAAGTTAGGAAAGTAATAATTTTTAATGATAAAACATCAAAGTAATAATTTTTATCTTTCACATCAAGTTGATCATTTGGAATATATCATATTTTATCATATTTTTTTTTTTTAAATCACTTGTTGTAGATTCTGCTCATTATTAATTAATTAACGATGGATTTTGTAATAATAATAAAAAAAAATTTTTAATATTTTCTGCTTTCGTTTTATTTAAAAATATTTTTAAATTATTAATTTTATATTTTTTAAATTTTAAAATTAATAATTTAAAATATATATTATCATTTATTATTAATTATTAATATTTTAAATATATATTATATATTAAATATTTTCTCTAGTTTTTAAAAATATTTTCTCCTCAGTTTTTAAACTAACACATGGCTATGACATAAACGAGATAATTCCCTTACAATATAGCTGAAAATACAACCCTTGGTGGTATTAACATCATTTCCCATTTCCTATAGATTTCGGTTATCGTAAAAGAAACAACGAACAAGCATATCTAATCTCTAAATGAAATTGATTTACTTTCAGATACATTCAGTATTTCGTCAATCAAAATTTTTTTTTCAAGAGTTTGAATAAGATGAGAATTTGTAACTGATAAAAATGTCTCGAAATATTGAAACGAAAGGCTTTCAATTTAAATATGCTTCGAAAGTGAAAGTTCTGTAAAATATTCTTAAAAACTCTGAAATCTTCTGTAATACAGTCGAATTTTAAAACTAGTATTTCTATTTATTCAAATAAAATTGACGTCTTTTAATGTATCAAGTACAATTTTCTAAGTGATTTTATTTTTTTTTTTTTTATTTAAAAACATTTTAAGATAAAAGATAATTGTTCATCTGAGATGAAATAAATTTTAAAAAGTACTCAAAATGTACAACAAAAAAATCTTTTGAATTCGAATTTTTCTAGTAAAAAATAGAAATAAATTTAAAACAATTTAAAAATAAAACTCCACTATGTCTTTAACATTTGACGAATGCCCGACTCGTGGCTCCGTCGTAACGAGCACCTCTGGCGAGCGTTAGGGCTGAAATTCAATCCCGCTGGCGCCATTGTTGTAGAAACTGTTTCAAAAACGAGGAGGCTCGGTGAAGTTTGGGATGTTCAGTATCTTGTCTCGGTAGTCGGACTACCTGGTGGGTGTTTTCCGGGTTTCTCTCGTACGATACACAAATGCAGGGTATTTCTCTCTAAAAGTGCTCCCAGCGGGCACTGCCCTATTTCTTCAGCGACTCGGAGCTATATCAGACTTCTACCTACGGGTGCTCCGTCACAGCAGAAGCTGCTCCTTTCCCTAGATCTATGAGTGACTAATCATGAGCTGCCCGCCACGCGCTGTCGGAGACTGAGGATTAGTAACAACAACAACAGTTGATGTATTCAGGAAATTACCACAATAAGAAGATTCCTGATTTGAAAATAGAAAATGGTTAATTAAGCTGATCCAGTTTTATCAAATTGCTTTGGGAGGTGGCTGTGTGAGTATGTTCAGATTTTTCTCAAGAGTATCTCAAATGCGAGTCAGTTTCCCCAAAAAATTCAAGAAATTCCTCCATTTTCAATGACTCGAAACTATCAATCTAGTTTTAAAGAAAAATTCTGCATATGGGGCTTTAAAAAATCATTTCTTCAAATAATCATTGTTAGCTATTAATCAGTTTTTAAAAATACATTTATTAGCAGATAAAAAAAAGACATTTTAATTATCTTCTTCATTGACGCAACAGCCCTATGGTGGGCCAAGGCCGTCTGTCTTCGAGACAGGAGATATTTTTTTTTTTTCACGGAATAGGGTTTTCAGCCCTACGCCCTACAGTCATATTAGACTGGGACCTAAGGCATAAAGTGAATTCCGAATCACTACAGACATTCATGGCACGCCGCGACTCGTACCCGAAACCTGTGGCACCGAGCGCCAGATACTCGACCATCAGGCCCCCTTTATAATTGTTGTTACTAATCCCCCTGGTGCAGGAAAACCCTACACCAGGTTCACAACACCCCGTCGCAGGCGACTGGTCCATGGCTAAAGGTAATATGCAGCTTCACTTTAGCGAGGAACCACGAGGGCTGAAGACGACGCTCTGCCCAACTGCTCTTTGTTTGTGCAGCCACCATGAAACGGAGGAATGACGTCCAAAGACATATACTTTAATGTAAACATGCCAGAATAGTAATATATAACAAGGCTCATAATGAGCTTCTTGAAGGTCATTTATTTGAGGTTGTAATCAGAATTCTTTCAGCAAGACTTTTTAAAAACAAGTCCATTACTGTTAACTAAATGGTTAGTTGGCTCGTGTTTGACCTTTAAAGATGTAAATCTTCTGGGTTTTTTATTGTAAAAAGGATCTTCTTTATCAGGAAAATATATTGATTTCGTATTTTTTTCTCAGTTCTTTCTTGAATTTTATCATTAATATTAGTCGCATACTTATTATCGTTTTTTTTTAATTGTAAAAAGAGATCTTCTTTATTAGCGAAATATATTAATGTCGTACTTTTTTCTCTCAGTTCTGTGTTGAATTTTATTATTAATATTAGTCGCATACTTATTATTTTTTAATTGTAAAAAAAAAAGATCCCCTTTATCAGGGGCATATTAATTTCGTACTTTTTCTCAGTTCTGTCTTGAATTTTATCATTAATATTAGTCGCATACTTATTATTGTTTTTTTTTAATTGTAAAAAAGGGTCTTTTTTATCAAGAAAATATATTAATTTCGTACTTTTTCTCAGTTCTGTCTTGAATTTTATCACTAAAATATTAGTCGTATATTTACAGTGTAAGTGTAAGTACGCAAGTGGGCGAGTTACGTTTAAAAATGTTAAAGATAGTTTTCATAAATATTTTTAAATATTTTTCTGCTGGTTTAAGATAATTTCAAAAAAATTACTGTAACTAATAAAATATTTTGTAATGTAATGATTCTAAAATGGTTTTCAATGGAGTGTGGCATTTTCCTGTATAAATAAATATTAAATTGATATTAAAAACAGGAGGAAAAAATATGTATAAAAATTTATGAGCTGTCTTTTAATTATCATGATATTTCAAAATTAATAAAAAAATTAATTTCTGGTTATAAAAAGTTTTCACAGCTCAATAACACAAGTACTGATGTGCATAATTACTTGAATATAACCATAAATGAATAAAGATAATTTCCTTATCTTTGATTACTTCACTAAAAAACTATTTTTAAAGTAAATAATAAAAATACATAATAAGTACATTTCAAAATTTTACATCACATTTTTGAAGGCAAAAGTGATGTAAATTTGTTTTTCAGAATCAGGACATCTCTAATATAGAATTTTGATTTCATTTGCTAGATTTTTTTCACAAGAATTCAGATATTTGTCAGTAAATTATCGTTTCATTTTTTATATATATTGATAATAAAACAAATATTTTTAAATCCATTGTTCTAAACAAATAGAAACTCCCATTTAAATATTTCTGATAGAAAATAAACAAAATACATTTATTTTATGTGTGCAGTTGAGTTTATGAGATAGCTGTGTGCAGTTTTTGTTTAATAATAATAATAAAAAAGATTTGGGAGAGGAGGCAACAATATTTCTTATTAAGAGGAAACGAAGCAAAAAAATAATAAATTAATTACAAAAATTAATTATAAAAAAATCAATTAAAAAAAAATTAATTAATTAAATTGTTTTATCACGAATACGAAATACATATGTAGAAAATAAAGCTCAAAAAATAAGTCCTACAAATACAATATAGCTTTGCATATTCATCATGACATAAAATAATAACGAAAATATATCTTATTAATCTAATCATATCTTTCGTCATGCAACTGATGTATGTGGGATTTTTGCTGAAACATTTTCTACACAGTTATACAGAACTCGTTAACGATCTTTGAATGCTGAGTTAAAAATACTTTCGAAAGAATTTACGAATTTTGATAATTAAAAATGTTTAATAACTTCAAATGATTGTCTTCATTTCAAAATAAAAACTAGCTTGATTCATGACCAATGGTAACACATGCAGCTAGCGAGCAGAAGATCTGAGGTTTGAATCCTTTAACGGCATCTGTTGTTGTCACTACATTCAATAACGAGGAGATTCAGCGGAGGTTGTGACAGCGTTTGTAAAACGTCTAGTATAGAAATTCAGGTTTCCAATAATAGATTCAGTTTTGAGATTCAATTTTAATTTCCATACGGTTTTCATAAATTCAAGTTTCAGATTCAATTCAGTGATAAATATATTATAGCCGTTTCATTAAACTGCTAATTATTAATCACATTATACATTGACTGTTTTGACAGGGACGTTTCAACAATGTTTTGTAATTTATTGCTGTATTGCTACCAGAAGAGGGCTTCTTTAGGTTTAAGTTCGAAAGAATCGCCATGCCATTTGACACGAAACCTCTGAAGCTCCCTGTGATTGGACATACTTAACAAGATGGGTTGGGAGATCGCCAATTGGGGTTCAGGAATATCAAGTTCGGTGTTTGTTGTTTCGTCTTTATTATTGATTTAAATAAATTCTACTTAGATTTTATTTTCATTTAGATCCCAATGGTCTATAGATTGATAATGAAACTTAACTAATTTATATAATAAAAATTATTGAACAATTTCATACGTTAGTAATTAAATTGAAGCTCTTCTTAATACATTCGATTCTGGGGTTTTTAATGTTTAAATTTTTTTGATTTGTTGTTTCTTATTACACTTGGTCGACAGCAACATCTAGTCCATGAACTCATGCCATGGAAGGAGGGAAGAGGGGGCGGGGGTACAGCTTCTATTGTGATGGAGTAGAGTGACAGCACAAGTTTGATTGACTCCGAGTAGCCGAAGAGAAGTATGGGAGAAAACCCAGAAAACTCCCACCACGTAGTCTGAAAACGAGCCAAGATGCTGAATGGCCATCACAAACGTCATAGGTCTCCTCGCTTTTGTAATAGCCAGCACATTGAACCTCAGCCCTTATGTCTGAGCCACGAGTCGGGCACTTTTTGATTTCAATATCGCCGTTGAGGTCTAGAAATCTTTCACGATTCATGTAGAAACTCTATTAAAAAATAATATAGAAATCTTTAAGGTTATGTAACTAAATCTTTAAATGGAACTAAACACTTCGCATGCTTTTCATGTTTCGATCCATTTTGTTCCTTTCTTTTACTGTGCCATTTGATTCCGTCCCCCCTTTGACTTGCCCCAGCACTGATCAGAAGATACGAGCTGATAAGCAAATGCTTGATATCAGCGAATCTTGAACGCGTGAAAATAAATCGTTAAATCCGACAACAAAACTCTTAGCACGTTGTTCGTGTTTCGATCCATTTTTCTTTTTAGATGTTACACAAAAATTCTGTTTCCATTTTTTTTTTTTTTTTTGCCGAACCCTGATCGAATGTGTGACGAGTCAGAGACTGATAGCAATTCACTCGTTCGTATCAGTAATTTTTTGAAACCTGGAATCGTATAAAGGGGGAAAAAAAATCTCAGTAATAGCAGACTAGTAAACTTTTTTTTGGCGATAAAATCTGAACCCCCCATCCCCCTCCTCTGATATAGGAAGTTTTTTCTCTGAATTAAGGAGTGTCCTGAAAATTGTTTTTTTTTATTGCGATTCGTTAATAAATCCGACAAAACTCTTAGCACATTGTTCCTTTTTCGATCCATTTTTCTTTTAGATGTTACAAAAAAATCTGTTTCTATTACTTTTTTTTTTTTTTTTTTTTTTTTTGATGGCTTTTCAACTGAGCCCTGTATCAGTAATTTTTGAAACCTTTTTAATGAAAGAAGAAAAAAAAACTCAGTAAAGGCAGACTAATAAACCTCATAAAATCGAACCCTTCCCCTCTGATATAGGAAGTTTATCAATTCAAGTTCAAAATCTTTCCATTGCGATTCAACTAAAAGGTCACAAAAAATAAAGCAAACAAAGATGGTCTACAAGAAAAGCAATTGAATCTTATAACTCATTTTTCATAACATATGATGCTTGGTATCAGAGAATCTTGAAAGTTTTTTTATTAACCTTTAATTGTTCCTTTTTTCGATTCATTTTTCTTTTTAGCCAAAAAATTCCGTTTCTATTTCTTTTTTGGCCTTTGCGAACCCTGACCGTAAAAGCGACTGACAGCAATTCAACTTCAACTCCAATAACTGGCAGTATCAGTAATTTTTGAAACCTTTAATGAAAGCTAGTATGAAGAAAAAAAAACTCAGTAAAGGCAGAATAATAAACCTTTTAGGTGATAAAATCTGAACCCTTCCCCTCTGATATAGGAAGTTTATCTCTGAATTAAGGAGTGTCTGGAAAATCGTTTCTTTCATTGCGATTCTATAAGAAAATAAAAGAGTCACAAAAAATAAAGCAAACAAAGATGGTCTACAAGAAAAGCAACAAATTGAATCTTATAACTCATTTTTCATAACATATGATGCTTGGTATCAGAGAATCTTGAAAGTTGTAGAAATAAGTTATTAAATCCGACAAAACCCTTAGCACATTGTTCCTTTTTCGATTCATTTTTCTTTTAGATGCTACAAAAAAATTCCGTTTCTATTTCTTTTTTTGGCTTTTGCGAACCCTGACCGTAGGTATGAGGAGTCAGCGACTGACAGCAATTCAGCAACTCAACTTGTAGAAATTGCAATTCACTCACTCGTATCAGTAATTTTTGAAACCTGGAACGAAAACCGGTATAAAGAAAAGACCTCAGTAAGGGCAGACCAATAAACTTTTTTGGCGATAAAATCTGAAAACCCCTCTTTGATATAGGAAGTTTATCTCGAAATGAAGGAGTGTTTGAAAAATCGTTTCTTTTATTGCGATTCTATAAGAAAATAAAAGGGTTACAAAAAAAAATAAAGCAAATAAAGGTGGTCTACAAGAAAAGCAACAAATTGAATCCTATAACTCATTTTGCATAAAAATGTGATGCATGATATCAGTGAATCTTGAATGTTGTGAAACTGAGTTATTAAATCAACCAAACTCTTATCACGTTGTTCGTATTTTGATCCATTTTTCAATTCCTTCTATTAGCTCACACTCTCCCTATATATATCTTGTTCAAATTTTCAATCATTCATAAAATCCTTTTTATTCATCCACTCAATTTCAAATCCTTTTTTTTTTTAACTTGTAGTGGATGACACTTAATGTTAATACAGTTTTTTCAAATATTAATTCAGTAATTAAATTTAATTAATTAATTTTAGTTTTTTTTAGATTTAAGTTGCATATATCTACCAACAGATGGCGCCAGTTAAACTTAAGAAAATGAATGAAAATTATTTATAAAGGACTTTCTGCAATATAGTGAAAAGAAAGTAGGAATTGACTTTAAAATTTTTTTTTTTTTGTATATTACTTGTTCTTTTAGATGTTACAAAAATTCTGTTAACATATCTTTTTTTGACTTTTGCGAGCCCTGATCAAAGGTATGATGAGTCAGTGGCTGATAACAATTCACTCACTCGTATCAGTAATTTTTTGAAACCTGGAATGAAAAACAGTATTAAAAAAAAAAAAAAAAAACTTCGTAATGGCAGACCTATAAACTTTTTGATGATAAAATCTGAAAACCCCCTTTAATATAAAAGTTTATCTCTGAATTAAGGAGTGTCTGAAAAATCATTTTTTTATTGCGATTCTATAAGAAAATAGAAGGGTTACAAAAAAAATAAAGCAAATAAAGGTGATCTACAAGAAAAGCAACAAATTGAATCGTATAACTCATTTTTGCAAAAAAATGTGGTGCATGGTATCAGTTAATCTTGAATGTTGTGAAACTGAGTTATTAAATCCAACCAAACTCTTAGCACGTTGTTCGTGCCTCTATCCATTTTTTTCCTTTCTTTTTTAAATGTGATAAGTGATTCTGTTTCCTTTTCTTCTTTGACCTTCTTGAGCCCTGATCAAAAGTTGTGACGAGTCAGCGACTGATACGCAATTCACTAGTATCAGCAATTTTTTGAAACCTGGAACGAAGTCCGGTATAAAAAAAAGTCCTTGTCGTCATTTTTTAAAGGAAGCCCAGTAATGACTGAGTAACAAACGTTTTTCGAAGATAAAATTGATTGGAAAAAAAACCCTCTGTGATTAGAATTGTTTCTCTCTGAATTAATGAGTGTCTGAATAATTAAATTTTTTTTTATTTACGATACTGTAATGAAATAAAACGTCTACAAAAAATAAGATAAAAATGGTTTACAGCAAAAACAAAACCGAATCATGTATCTCATCGTTCACATAGCTATATGGAATTGTGATACATCTATGAAAAGGCAGATATAAGTAGAAGTGATAATTGCGAAAAGGCAGATATGAGTGAAAAGGGATAATTGTGAAAAGGCAGATATAAGTGTGAAGTGACAATTGTGAAAAGGCTGATATAAGTGAAAAAATTACTAATTATTAATTAACTTTTCATTATATTATATAAGTGATGCCTGTTGAATGAAGAATTTTTGATTGAATTTTTGAATTGATATGCGATTAGAATTTCAAATCCGTAGCGCATGCGTATGCTGAGCAGCGCCCTCTGAACGGCGGATGGTTCCGAATAAATAGACGGCTGTAGCGAGGCGTGTATAATTATCGGTTTTGTCTGCTAGTGGTAAACGTTAGCTCAATCGTTACTTATGCCTCTTCGACGAAAGAGAACGAGATTTGAACAACTTACAGAGCTTGAACGGCGGAGAATCATCGGCCTTCGTGAAGCTGGATTGTCTTATCGTGCAGTAGCCGCTCGTGTACAGCGTAACAGCAGCACAGTGATGCGCCTTTGGAAGCAGTGGACGGACGAGTGTCGGACAACTCGGAAATCCGGGAGTGGACCCCGAAATGTGACGTCAGCTCGCGATGATAGACACCTGGTCAGCATGGCGCTGACGGACCGTACAGCTTCCTAGACAATTCTAGACAATTGGCAGCACAGTGGTCAATAGCTACAGGTGTTTCATTGTGTGCTTCATCAATTCGTAAACGTCTGCTGCAGAGTGGACTGCGCGCAAGGACTCCTTTATACAGGATCCCTCTCACGCTAAGCCATCGCCGCCTGCGGCTACAATGGGCCGCGCAGCATAGAGACTGGCGTGCTGATTGGCAGCATGTCGTGTTTTCTGACGAATCCCGCTTTAATTTGTGGTACCATGATGGCCGCATTCGTGTCAGACGCTATGCCGGTGAACGCCACCTTCCGGAGTGCATTATCGAACGCCACAGTGGACAAACACCCGGAGTTATGGTTTGGGGTGCCATAGCATGTCATGGACGATCTCAATTGCTAAGAATTGTGGGCAATCTGAACAGCAACCGGTACATCAGTGAAGTTCTACAGCCCCAAGCTGTTCCTTTCCTTCAAAGCTTGACAGGCGCTGTATTTAAACAGGACAATGCCTGCCCTCATATCGCTAGGACTGTTCAATCCTTCTTTGCAACGCGGTAGGTACAGCTTCTTCCTTGGCCTGCGCTGCGTATTCGTCGGATATGTCGTCGATTGAACATGTGTGGGATTTCGTTGGTCGGCGTCTCGCTCGTGAACCTCGTCCTGTTGCTTCTGCAGACGAACTTTGGGTGCGCATTCAAACAATATGGAATGCTCTTCCTCAGGCAGACATTCAAAATTTGTTTGACTCCATGCCACGTCGTGTAGCAGCACTTATTGCGGCGCATGGTGGCTACACAAAATACTGATTCCGATCTCTTGTTATTGTTTGTTTGCTTTGAACATTTAATCATTTATTTGTGCCACTACCTTTCAACTGTGTATTAAATTTCATTCAATTATGGCGATTCCTTCAAGGTGTTGCAATTTTCACAAACATGAGTTTATTTTTTATTTATCGTTCGCTTTTTTTTTTTTTTACCCCTTTTTTTTTTTTTTTGTAAGGAAAATAAAAGGATTAGACATAAAAAATATAAAAATAAAAATAAAAATTATAAAATCGAAAACCAAACAAAAATTATAAAATTGAAAATCAAATAAAAATTATAAAATTAAAAGAATCACGGTTCTGGGATCGGTCTTTTTTTTGTGGGGACATATTAACCTCTTACCTTTCAGATGCTCCTATTGGCTCCACCATTCAGCATGATTTCCCAATCAGTGATTAGTAAACAAAGAGTTGGTTGGTTTGTTTACGTTTTTGAAATAGTCTACGGCATCGACAACTGGTCCCTAATTGTACCGAATTTAAAACTTAACTTTTAAATTCTTTTTATTTTTATCTTACTTTTTTTATAAATAGTATTTTTTTTTTTTTTTTTAGTATCATACTTAATTTGAATTTTTAGAAACATTTATCTTTAATTTTACTATCATTAATTAAGCAGCCATTATAATTCAAATCATATTTATTTATTAAGATGAGGAGGTTGTGGAGTATTTCCCCATGTTGGTACTCCGTAATCGGTACGCCAGTTGCCAGTTGCTACCAATTTTTTACTATAACTTCAGTATTGATGCCTGCCAATTTTGAATTAGGCGCCATCTAGTGGCATGAAAATCTGATGGTAATAAAAAAAATAAAGCTTTTATTTAATTAAAAATTAATTATTAAAAATTCTTTCGTAATTTTTGACCGCAAATTTTTAGAAAGAAATAATAAATTCAGAAGAAAAATACCTTCTAAGTGTTACCATTTTTAAGTTAAGGGGAAACATACACGCATACATATATCGATCTTTATATATATATATATATATATAAATAAATAAATAGTAATTAATTATTTGAAAATTATAATTTCAGCATCTCATTTTCTATTTATTACAGTGGTTGTCAAAGATATAAAAAAGGATTAATTTTCCTTATTTAGTGAATAATTGCTACTTCTGAATTGTTAACTTTTATTTATTATTTGAAAGTTATTTTTAATAGTTTAAATACTTTAAACTAGATGGAGCCACGAGCTGTTATCTGATTTGGGGGAAAAGATGACTTATTTTTAATAGGATAAATTGTATCTTCTTTTGCGTATTATTAATCACTACTTAGTCAATTAATTGATAATTAAAAATATAATTGAATTTTAAAAATATAATATAGTGATTGATTGGGAAAAATAAAAATTTTTTTTTTTGGTGAAGTTTTAGAAATATCAATTTAAGCGGACTCTTTTATAAGAAATTTGGAAGATGGAAATGGAGTTGAAAAAGAGCTGTCATATTTAGTACATTTTGTAAGAAAATAAAATGAAATTTGACTTATGAATTTGAACCAATAAAATCTTTTCTAATGCAATATTTAAAGATTTTTCAAAATTACTTTGCAAAATTTTAACGGTGAAAATCTGAAGAAAAAATTAAAACTAACAGATTTCATCAAAGAAAGGGAGACAGAAAATAATATTTATCTCAAACACAAAATATTATACACTGGAAAGAGTTTTTATTTCAAATACAAATTATATCTCAGTTACAAATTATAATTTCTAGCTGGTGTAGCACAATTTTTAAAATATTAAAAAGTTGTATAATTTTTATTTGGAGTGCAATGATTATAAAAGGATCTTTATTCTGCGAATATTCTATAAAATATTCCCAATGTTTCTATTTCATATAAAAATTGTATTTCATCTTTGATAATTAGATCTATTGTAATTTGTTTTCTATATGCATTCCCAAAAAAATAATTTTTAATTACGCTTATTAGTAAAGATATTATAAAAAATCCAATTATTTTATTATTATCTCTTTTCTTATTTGCATTCGCATGTAGTTAAACATTCAAACTGAAATCAATCAAACATTTACAGGAAAGTTAGTGTTTTATTAATTATTATTATATTATTATAGTTGGAAAAGCAAACTTTGAAAAGGAAAAAAAGCAAAACATGATTTTCATTGAAATTCATTTATATTTACATTA
The DNA here is from genome assembly GCA_021605095.1 of Caerostris extrusa. Taxonomy (NCBI): domain Eukaryota; kingdom Metazoa; phylum Arthropoda; class Arachnida; order Araneae; family Araneidae; genus Caerostris; species Caerostris extrusa. The sequence continues at coordinate 33,429 of BPLR01016699.1, read as the reverse complement.
CAAAAAAAAAAAAAAAAAAATGGTTTCTATCTGTATTTGATATAATCTGCTTATTTGTTGTAAAAATTATTTTTGAATGGCAAAATAATAATAATAACACTTTATATATTTTTTAATTCAATAATCTGTACCCCTACAAGGACTGTTAATATAGATATTTATTGCACTGTTCCAAAATAGGTTGAAAATCAGAAATTCATCCAACTTAAACAAATATCTTGCGGAATAATCGTAGTTAAAAATTATTTTAAAGGAATGTATACAGAAAACAAATTACAATAAATATACTTATCAAATATGAAAGACAATTTTGCAATCAAAATTCTCGACTTGGATAAGTTTCATGTAAAATCCCTGTATTGCACCTTGAATCGTCTCTCCATTTGTTCAAAAGACTTTCAATGATTTTCTCAAGAAACGAAGAAACTTCTTGAATTAAGTTTTATGTTATTTAAATAAAATTTCCATGTTAAATACTGGAGGCGATTACTAAAAGCTTGGGAATAAATACTCTAGTCAATGTTATTCAAATTTTTTTCCAAAGTAAAGAATTTGTCACTGTAGAATAGTCGACAAGATTATCACTGTAGAAAGTCGAAAATGAGAGTTTTAGCATTACGTAACAGCTAAATTTTCCAGTTGGTGTATTTCAATGAAATAATATTTTTCATAATAAATCTACATTAACAAGCAGTTTTAAGTATAAACATTAAACATCAATTGATTAAAATATAAATTCACATATAAAAGCAATTAAGTAACAATAATTATGTTCCAGTTGGCGTACTTCAACGAATTAAAATATTTTTCATAATAAATCTACATTAACAAGCAGTTTTAAGTATAAACATTAAACATTAATTAATGAAAATATTGATTTACATATAAAAGCAATTTCGTAACAATATAATAAACTTTCACCATATCCTTCTTCTTAGTAATTTTTCTTATTCTAATACGAATAAGCGTGTTTTCGTGGGAAAAAAAGTTCTATTCCAGATGTTTTTCATTAGTTTAGTATTTTGTGTTTTGGAAGTGAGGAAAATGTTTAATGCTTCACTCTCTGTGTAAAGAGGAAATGAGAGAACACATACTTTACCAATGACTTTAAGAGAAAAAAACAGAGTCCATTAACTGTCATCCAATCTTTGTAATAAGTTTTATTTATTTAGAAGCATTCATAAAATTTATTAATTAGGCTAATTAATTATTTTCCAATAAAAGGCCGTTCATAACAATTTTGCTCAAAAATTTTTTATATGTTTCTGTCGATATATTATGTTATATTAGAATATTTTAACTAAATTTAATAGGATTTTTTTACGTTGAAAATTAAGTATATTTTAAGTATATGTTAGAATATTTCAACTAAATTTATTAGGATTTTTTTACTTTGGAAATTCAGTACATTTTAGATAACTTAGTGAGTTCTTCACCATACAAGAACCTTCCTATAAACATTTTTGGTGCTTATTTTTAAAAAAGTATTCTTAAATTTTACGATAAAATGAATTCAGTATGAATTGTTAGCTAATAGAATGAAATAAGGCAAAAAAACATAGTAAAAAATACCTATATTACTAATTAGTTTTGAATTATTAAATTTTTGTTGACAGCAATAGAAACAAGGTTAAAAGTTCTAAACCATTTTTAACTGCATTATATCGGAAAATTGATGTTTTTATAGAAAGATTATATGTTTTTATGGTTTTTTTAAGATTTTATGTTTTTATAGAAGATTATTCGCCAAATCCGGATTAGATTCAATTAGATCCGGATTTGGCGAATCCGGATTTAATTCTGGATTAATTCTATTTATCCGGATTAGATTCATATTATGTCCTGCAAAATTCAAATCATTTTTCAGCAACATTACTTCCAAAATCATTTCTAAAACAGAAATTCATACAACTTAAAAAATATCTTGACGAATAATCGTAGTTAAAAATTATTTTAGAGGAATGTATACAGAAAACAAATTACAATAAATATACTTACCAAATATGAAAGGCAATTTTTGCAATAAAAAATCTCGACATGGATGAGTCTCATGTAAAATCCCTATATTGCACACTAACTGTTACTCCATTTGTGGATGAAAGTACTCTTTCAACGATTCTCTCAAGAAACGAAGGAGCTTTATGTTATTTAAATAAAATTTCCATGTGAATACTGGAGGCGAATACTAAAAGCTTGGGAATACTCAAGTCAATGTTATTCAATTTTTTTTTCCAAAGTAAAGAATTTGTCATTGTAGAATAGTCGACAAGATTATCACTGCAGAAAGTCGAAAATGAGAGTTTTAGCATTACGTAACAGCTAAATTTTCCAGTTGGTGTACTCAATGAAATAATATTTTTCATAACAAATCTACATTAATAATCAGTTTTAAGTATAAACATTAATCATTAATTAATTAAAATATTGATTTATACACAAAAGCAATTCCGTAATACTATTGTAATTATGTTCCACTTGGCGTACTTCAACGAAATTAAAATATTTTTCATAATAAATCTAGATTAATAAGCAGTTTTAAGTATAAACATTAAACATTAATTAATGAAAATATTGATTTACATATAAAAGCAATTTCGTAACAATATAATAAACTTTCATCATATCCTTCTTAGTAATTTTTCTTATTCTAATACGAATATACATGTTTTCGTGGGAAAATAAGTTCTGTTCCAAGTGTTTTTCATTGGTTTAGTATTTTTTATTTTGGAAGTGAGGAAAATGTTTAATGGCTTCACTCGCTGTGTAAAGAGGAAATGAAAGAACACATGCTTTACCAACGACTTTCAGAGAAAAACAGAGTCGATTTACTATCATCCAATCTTTGCAATAAGTTTTATTTATTTAGAAGCATTCAGAAAATTTATTAATTAGGCTATTTAATTATTTGCCAATAAAAGGGCGTTCATAACAATTTTGCTCAAAAATTTTTTTATATGTTTCTGTCGATATATTATGTTATATTAGAATATTTTAACTAAATTACTTAGGATTTTTTTACGTTGGAAATTAAGTATATTTTAAGTATATGTTAGAATATTTTAACTAAATTTATTAGGATTTTTCTACGTTGGAAATTAAGTATATTTCAAGTACATATTAGAATATTTTAACTAAATTTATTAGAATTTTTACTTTGAAAATTCAGTACATTTTAGATAGCTTAGTGAGTTCTTCACCATACAAGAACCTTCCTATAAACACTTTTGGTGTTTATTTTGAAAAAAAAAAAGTATTCTTAGATTTTACGATAAAATGAATTCAGTATGAATTGTTAGCTAATAGAATGAAATAAGGTAAAAAACATAGTAAAAAAATACCTATATTACTAATTATTTTTGAATTATTAAATTTTGGTTGACAGCAATAGAAACAAGGTTAAAAGATCTAAACCATTTTTAACTGCATTATATCGGAAAATTGATGTTTTTATAGAATATTATTCGCCAAATCCGGATTAGATTCAATTAGATCCGGATTTGGCGAATCCGGATTTAATTCCGGATTAATTTTATTTATCCGGATTGGATTCATATTATCTCCTGCAAAATTCAAATAATTTTTCAGCAACATTATTTCCAAAATCATTTCTAAAACAGAAGCAATGAAATTGTATCCATACATATTTATTGACTTAAAAGAAACAAATTGATTAAATCAGTTGAATAGTAACTGAAACGTGTCAATAAATTTAAATTTCTTGTCACATCATTTGAAAAGGTTTGATGTTCACGAAACTGTATTAAAATTATTTCAAATCAACTTTTTCTACTTAATTAAATAAATTCATTTCTTAAATTAAATAGATTCCTTATAAGTTTTTAATTATAGATTACACTATAAGTCTGTGTTCCATTATTTTGCCTTAATAATCCTTGTAAAGAAAAGACAAATTTAAGTTTACTAAATATTAGCATGCATGTGAAAATATTTGTCAGGTTTCAATCGAAACTAACCAACTGATCAATAATTGAACATAGAATTACAATGTATTTATGGAGCATATTTTGTTTGATATTTCCTTGTTTCTAACAAAGTATATATAATAAATGCATTATCATAACTGCAACGCTAATTTACTGTTCTCACTGTGACAACTGTAACAATTAAATCATTGTCAAATTGATGAATTTGACATGTAATAAATTAATTATAATCAGGTGGTAGATTTAATAGATGAATTTAAAAATGAGATTCTTTAATTAAAAAACAGATTTATTTATATCACAGTCTTTCGTGTATTAATTTTGTTCTTTTGATTATATTTCTAGGACGAAGAAAAGTGGAAAGTTCATCAAATGTGTTGAAGAAAAGTGTACTAAAGCACTGCCAAAAACTGTAGACTCATGACATTTCTTGGTCCATACAATTTGTTTCTAAATCCAAGATGTCAACCCCTCTGCTGGTGGCATTTCTGCTACCAGAAAGTAAGACTTTATTAAATTTGTTTATTTTTAAAAAAAAAATTTATTAAAATATTATAGCATTTATTTTGTGGAGAATTGTAAAAAATTGTTACTAATCTTTGTTTTTATGCTACAAATATTTAATCGCTTAAGTCAGTGATTCACAAATTTTCTAGTTTCCACCCCAACCTTAACAGATTCTCCACCCCCCCCTCCCCCATTTTTATTTTACTACAATAGATATAGATATATATTGTAGTGTGCGGGTTGGGCAACCAGATTGTAACTGGGTGTGGTTAGGTTGAGATATTTGAGGCACAGGTTGGAGAACTCACAGCTTTACTTATACACACATACACCACAAATATACAATTAGAGACATACAATATTTAACACATTTAAAGAAATATAATTATTGATTTGTGGAAGGGTCCCGATACTCAGCCGAAAACCCGATACGCACAGGATGCACGAAATATACTTCCTCTGGAGATGAGAGTCTGTAGGCCAACTAATGAGCCAGAATGCACTAAATATATTTCCTCTCGGGGATGAGAGACTATAAACTGAATGTTTTTCAGCGGGGGCGCAGGGTGCACTTTACTTCCTCTTGGGTGAGAGTCTCGATGCCGATTGACCATTTCTCCTGAACGCCAAAGGAAGGCGCTCTTGCCAGTGTGTAGGAGGAAGCACGATTGAAATACATAATAATATATATATATAATATATATATATATATATATATATATATATATACATGCATATATGCATATATATATATATATATATATATATATATATATATATATACATGCATATATGCATATATATATATATATATATATATATATATATACATGCATATATGCATATATATATATATATATATATATATATATATATATATACATGCATATATGCATATATATATATATATATATATATATATATGCATATATATATATATATATATATACATTATTAAAAATTCAGAATAGAATATTTGAAGTATTAGACCATACGAAAATTAACTTTATTATATTCGTTTCCCTAATTTGTAAGAATTAAAATCTAGCAATGACTGACTGACAAATTTAATGTTAACCCACAATTCAGAACTGAAACTTGAATTTCAAAATTCCTTGAATTTTAAAGCTATGCTTTTTATTAAACATAATGAAATATCAAAAATGAACTCTTTGGAAATACATGGTTTTTGAATAACATTTCATAGAAATCGGAGAAATCGGAACCTCTACAGTGTCTAAAAGTCATACAAGAAAAGTGCGATTAACATTCATTATTATTTCCAGCATATTTTTATACGTTTAACGAGATTAATAACTGATTCTAAAATCGATTGTAATTAAGGTTTGTGCTCTGAAAAAGCTCTCCATGCCTTAAGATTGATTTGTATAACTTTAATTTTCTGTAAGAAATCAGTCGTATATTACAGTTTGAGAATCACTGCCTGAATAGCATTTTCATGCTATAAAATCTTAAAAGATTAATATGGCAAATAATTCTGCTTTTAAATATGAGTATTAAGATATTCTTATAAAAGAAATTTAAGAAAAGTGATTATTAGATAAACATTCAAACATTTCTTCACAATTTGAGTCACCTCTTAAAGTAGCATAGATCCGCATTTGATCATGTTCAAAATCAAATGAAAACAACCTGGCAAAAATAATCTTCGATGTATATAGTAAGTTCAGACTGCGACAACTTTTCTTTCATTGACTTATATACTGTTATATATTTATAGTGTAACACTCTTTTTAATGTTAAATGAATAATATTGATTTTAATACAAGTTTTAATTATTATTCGATTGATAATAATAAGAAAACTAGCATCACTTTTGATTTTAATGAAGTGGCTAGGCACTACATTAATATGAACATATGTGCATATGCATACCTCAAAAATCCTTTTTAATATTTACATACATTTTATTTTTACATTTATATATATACAAATATTAAAAAGTATTTTTGAGGTAACGTATTGTATTTTTCTCATATTTTGCATATCAACAATTATAAATTTATAGTGTAAGGCTTTTTGAAAAATATAATATTGAAATTTCAATAGAATTTTCCAATAATACTCGAGTGTAAATAGTAAAAAAATTAGAACAACCCCACAGGCATACATATATATTCAAATATGTATGTATATATATATATATATACATACATATTTGAATATAATATATATACATACATATTTGAATATATATGTATGCCTGTGGGGTTGTTCTAATTTTTACTATTTACACTCGAGTATTATTGGAAAATTCTATTGAAATTTCAATATATATATTCAAAAGTGATATTCATGGGAGATCGCACGTTCATCACATATATATACTGTATATTTCTGTGCATAACCAGACAGGACGATTTTTCTTCAGACATTTACCCACTATCAAAACCCGTATAATTAAAAATAATTCTTGTGATGTTCAAATATGTCGCTATGAGGGCGAAATTTTTGCCAAATAAGTTAAAACAGGTCTCTGTAAAGTAAAATACTAGACGCCAACGACGATAGTTATAAATATGGTAACCTATCTATGATTTTCCATTCGTCTTGTATACGTGATAGTCTGGTGGTACGCCTGCTAGTCTTGTTTTCTATGCCATTTTTTTTCTAAACAATGAGTGGGAAGAAAAATTGTTATACAGTAAATTCCAAATTACATTCTATACTTATTTTTGATGAACGTTTTAGTACTTTTCAGTTAACAGGGAGCCAATTTAATCAACCACATCTTTAAATAGTAATAGTAATAGTAAAAAAATAGTAATGTATACAATTTCGAAAATAAAGTAACTCATTTCATTTAAAATTTTTTTTTTTCCATAAGCACACATATAACTAAAGAAATAAGAGCATCCTATATTGAAAAAAATTCTAAAAATTCTCGATTTGTACACGAATATATACGGTATGTACATATCACACACACACTCATATATATATATATATATATATATTATATATTATATATAGTATAATATATATATTATATATATGCTACTATACTATATATATATATGTGTTACTATACTTCACATTTGTTAGAATATTGCTTCTCCTTCAAATGTCCATCATCGCAAAAAAATGTGAAATATTCTCTAATAATTAATTAATTAATGTGTTAATAATTTTTCTCTAATGTTAATAATTCTCTCTTCTAGTATATGAAGACAATTTTATTCCAAAAGTCGATTTCTTTGTACCTATAGAAAATTGTAATTTGGTTTTATTGTAATTTGGTTTTATTGTAATTGTAATTGTAATATTTTCTTGCTTACATGAGTTTTCTTTCCGGATATGCATGCATGGCAGCCATCATAGTGCAGACCTTCCTGGTTATTTTTGGTAGTATATTTCAATTATAATATTTTAAAGGATAGGCAGTGATTTCTAGAGATATTAATTTTGGTATTATGTTTTTTTTTTTTTTTCTTCTTTTTTGCCAAGTTAATGATGAACATTTCTTCTCTGACAAGTAATTAACATGAAATGCTCCGTTCCTCCATTACTCATTGACATTGAACTGTCATTAAATCTTTTAACATTTCTTGGTGCACTAGATCTACTTTTAATGATACTGGAAACAAAAGAATATTATGTTTTCTTTTTTTCCAAAGTCCCATTATAGTATGTCCTTCTTCAGTGGATGTTTCCTTGACTTTTCAACCCATAATTTTGAAATTCGTATTTAATATTTATAGTTCTGTTTCGAGATGATCTTTCTTCTTTTCATCAAATGCTTAAATTTTATTCTAAGACATATTTATAATCTACGTGACATGTAATCAAAGCCGCCTTGACCATTGGGTAATGTGAGAAATTAATTTTTTAACTTGGAGAAGTCTCACTACAAAGGGTTTTGATAAAACGGAATATTACGATGATTTCATTGACAAAATTCTGGCCGTTAGTACCATAGGCTTTAGGTTAAATTCTGACAGAGGCATGGATGTTTGTTGGTGGTTTGGAATCCATGCAACACTGTAAGTTCCGGTCTAATTAGCCTAAAGTATGCACAAAATGACCGTAGAGCAACATACCAAACCATTGACAAAATATATAATAATAAGCAGTTTTCTTTATTTTCCTTCCAATAATGGAATATTTTTTTTTAACATGTTGTATTATTCATGAATTCAAATGAAATAAATACATTTATTCAATTTTTGTTTTATTTTTCGTGTGTGTTTGCATTTTGAAAACATTTTAGAGGGACAAATTTCTGGAAATCAGCATTATGATACAGATTTATCAATAAGTAAACAGTCCATTTAAAGTGATGCAAAAGTTCACTTTTCTTTGTGAATTCTTGTCTACTTAGCAACAAGAAGTCGCGAAGACTTCTTAGAGACTCATTGTAATGTTAATCTATCTAATTGTATTGTTGTTGTATTATTATGTTAGTGTATTGTATTGTTGTATTATTATCTCAGTGTATTGTTGATACTTAAAATTTGCTAAGTTAATACTTACAGTGTATTGTCAATGTTTAAAATTTATACTGTCTGATCCTTATGAGGTGCTCACTAAATCAGCAACTGGCTGTTTACAATTTGTACAAGCTTGAAGTAGCTAATGGATTCTTTTGAAATAAGAAATAATATACTCCAGAAAAATATATATACTTTAGTTGGGATGTGCTGGGTCTGATGGCCAAGTGGCTAGCGCTCTGGTGCTCGGTGTCACAGGCTTCGGCCTCGAGTTCCAGCGGTGCCGTGGATATTTGTAGTGGTTCGGAATCCACTTTAAGCCGTACGTCCGGTCTAATACGATCGTAGAGCGTTGCAGGGGTAGTGTTACTCCGCGTCTGTAGCTTATCTTCAAGTTACACACATCCCCTGGGTAGTGCTAAGCGAGTAACGTCAGCGCAGCAATTGCTTATGGCATAAAAGATGATTCTCTAAGTACTCAGCTGCATTAGAAAAAAAAAAAGTTTGAATATAAAACTAATTAGTGGAAATGACAGAATGTAACAGTGATTTTTTTTTTTTTCACAACACAGGCAGATCTTTGCACAAACGTAAAAAAAAAATGTATTTGAATATTTAATTTTAAAAAATAGATATCTTTAAGTCCTCATTGTCTATTAATGAACTTTTTTTTTTTTTTTGTCGTTTACTAATAGATCTTTATATTTTAAATCAGATAGAGTATAGTGGCAAATCATAGACAGAGATAAAATTTGATATTAAAATCAATAATCGGAATTTTATCTAAACTCTTACAACACAACAGATAGAGATTTTTTTTAAATCGAGTAAGAAAAATAGTGAAGCACTCATTTATCAGTTAGAGATAATTCTCAGATAGTATAGCCTAAAATGAATGAAATTTTTATTGTGTTTCCTTTTGACATGAATCGCAATTCTGCATCCGTATGTTTGATAATTGTAACACAAGTTTTCAAGTAGGTGGCATTTATGTTTATTAATTCAATATTTCATTAGGAAATTATACAAAAGTAAGAAATATATTAATTACACAAAAATATTAATTTAAAACCCACAAATAGCCATATTGACTTTTTCCTGTTTTTTTTTTTTTTTTTTTTTTTTTCGATGTTTTCACATGAGATAAAAATTGCTAGTCTAAACAGAAAAACAATACAATCTTTTAAAAAAGGTAGCCTCTGAAAAAGCCTTTTAAAAAAGGTAGCCTCTAAAATCATACAAGTTTAAATCGTTTTCTTTTCTAAGAATTCAAATCAGAATTTCTCCAATTTAGGTAAAATAATTAACTTTTTAAGTTTAGTACCTCTATAATTTTTACTTAAAAAATATAAAAACACTAAACTTAAAAAGTTAACTATTTTACATAAATAGGACATTAGTTTAGCTTTTGGACTCTTTTAACTTTTGAAGTCCAGTTATAGGTTATTTCCATTTTTTTTTTCCATATTTTTTACTGAAAAATTTTTTTAAAATGCTATTATTTTTTTTCTTAAAAAAATAATAACATTTTAACTTTATTCGTTTGCTCATAAAATAGCTCATTCGTTTCCATGAAAAACAGTAGAATTTTAAAATAATAGAATTTAACATAACTTTTAACATTAATTCTATATTTTCGATAAATAATATAATTATAATAATTTCGTTAATATACTTCAAGAAAAACTCTTATGCAAAAGAAATAAACATGTATTGGCAATAATTATTTCTTTCTTCAATTATTAAGACATTCTGAAAAAAAATCTTAATCAAGACAACTAACGCAACAAAAGGTGGCACTAGTTTAGCTTTTGGACTCCAGTTATAGCTTATTTCTATTTCTTTTCCATTTCATTTATAAATTAATCAATAACAGTTGTCAATATAGGGAGGAACTAAAAGGACTTAAGGAGGAACTAAATAATTCATTATTTAGAAACCCAATTTCCCCATTTGCTTTGTATGCACAACGTACCGTGATACCACATATATACCGTGATACCACATATAATATATGCAATAAATAAATTTATAATAAATACTCGAATTCAAATCTTGTAAATGGCTTTATTTTCTGTTCAAAATCAGTAAAATTTAAAAACTTCATAATTTTTAGCTTATTCTGTATTTTATGGAATCCTACAAACAAAAAATTCTTTTGTAACATGTATTATTCCACAACACTATATGAAGATATGTTTTGTTCCATTTCTGGCTTTTGCTCTCAAATGTTCTTTTGTCGACTCATGGGCATATATTAATGTTTATATCTAGCGAAAAACTGTTTAGGCTGTGAATCCGCAGTTGGAGAGCATTTCAGTCACTACTTCCAGAAACAGAGGATATTTGATAGCAATTGTAACAGTGTATGTAATCGTCTCGCATTAATAGTCAAGCCACTTAGTCATATATTATGAGGCCTGAATGACCGAGTGTCTAGCGTTCGGTGCTAGAAGTTTCGGGTTCGAGTCCCGGTGGTACCATGGATGTTTGTAGTGCTTCGGAATCCACTTCAAACCGTAGGTCCCGGTCTAAATGATCGTAGAGCGTTGCGGGGGTATTGTTACTCCGCCTCCGTAGCTTATCTTCAAGCTACACGCACCTTCTGGGTAGTGCTAAGTGAGTAACGTCTGTGCAGCGCTTGCCTTAAGGCATCAAAGACAACTGTCTAAGTGTTTGTCAGCTGCATTAGAACAAAAATATTCGTATGCCACACGAAGATATAAAGCAATTACTCCAGAAATGATCTTCTTTCGTGTCTTTGAATATAAAATTCACATATGATTAAATGCATTGGAATGTCTGATTCTCTCAGTTCATATGTTAGTCGATTTCCTTTGTTTTGAACTATTCCCACTGAATGCACACATTATGAAGTGTAGTATTAGTAACATGTAATACCGTTATTGGCTCTCACAGGTACCGGGTTCGACTCCCGGCGTTGCCAAGCATGTTTGTAGTGGTTCGGAATCCACTTTAAACTTAGGTTCCGGTCTAATATGACTGTATCCCCATAAAAAGGAAGCATCTTCTGTCTCGAAATCTGACTTGGCCCACCATTGGGCTGTTGCACCAATGAAGGAGAAGAAGAAGAATATCATTGTTACCATTGGTCTTCATTTAGTGATGTTGTCAAATATTCTTCGATTTGGTCTTGAAATTCTTGGAGTCTTGGAAACACTTGAAATTCATGGTCTTCCACGTGGAAATTATTTTACGTCTGAAATTATTTTATTTTTTATTTTCTGTATCCTGGTGCATTCAGCTCAAGCAGGTTCCTCATAAGTTTCAACAAGCAAAACTTTTTTTTTACAAGCAAAAGTTCATTTAACAAGCAAAAGTTCATTTTAAAAAGAAATAATGCTGTAATATTTGGAGAGTTTGATTTTTTTGTGCACAAAATTCAAAATCTTATATGATTGAAAAACAATGAACCCATTTTACCTAAATTTCATACTACTTACGACGATTTCTTTCTATGGATTTCTATGCACGTGTTTCAATTCTCAATTATTCATTTACATTTCATTTGAGGGGGTTTTGTTGCTTTGAAATAAATACGCCTTTAATTATCAGGCGTTGTTAACTTATTTCTAAATTATTAAACGAAATTTTATTATTTAAGGTTAACGTTAATTTTTTGAAGATTTGGATGGATTACTCATTTATAAATAATTACACAATAAAATGATGAAGAAAATGCTATACAAATCTGCTACATGAAAATGAAATAGTGAAAATACAACACAAAACATTTGTTAAGCAAAATAAATTGCTTCGGTATTGATCTAAGAAAATGAGTTTATAAAATTTTTATTAAAAAATCCTTATTCTATTTTATAAGATTATTATGCTCATTAAATTGCAAAAAATGGATAAGTAGTATTAATAAAATTTGAAATTGTTTTTGTTTCCTCCGTTTTTTTTTGATTGATGAAAGTTTTATTGCTTTTTTAAATCGTGAGGACATCATATATTTTATATTAAATATGGCAGTATAAGCAACAAGTCCATTTACCTTTATAGACTTCTATTTTAAATTATTTTCATGATAAGGCTTTTTTAAACTTTATCATTTGTCTAGTTTCTAGGTTTCCAAGTTTATAGAAATGTTTTTTAAAGCTATATGTTATGCTAAAACGTATGGTTTTACAAATTTTGAAATCTATCTGCAAATTATCTTAAACATTTTAAATATATTCATAACAGTTTAAAAATTACGAATAAATATAAAAAATATTTTTATAAATCAAAAACTGTTCAAATTTAACTTAACAATCAATAAGTTTTGCTTTTAGTAGATGGCGCTGTGAGTTAGGCATAGGTCAATCACCTGTGATAGGTTACTTGTTCTGTAAGAAACGCGTTTTTTAAAATTGCTTGTACTTGCCAAACTTGCATGTTTTTAAAAAATATATGTATTAAAATTTTTTTTTTTCGTTTCTTTTGCAATCAATTTGTGAAATACAATTGTTCTTCGATAGTTAATGAATATTTTGGATCAAGGTTTCCCAAAAGATAAAGGGGGAAAAGAAAAGATAAATAAAAGTACGAAATTTTTTTTTTTTTTTAATTAAAAGTTATAGAAAAAGTTTTGGATCATAGTTTATCAAAATATAAAGGGGGGGATGAAGAAAAAAATAAATAAAAGTACGAAAACATTTTTTTTTTAATTAAAAGTTTTAGAATGCAATTATTTTATTATTTTGATTTCTAAAAAAGTACAAAAATTAGTCTTATTTTTAATTTAATATTTTGTGCATTCAATGACTTTTGTAGTTTTTTTTTTTTTTATTATTATTATTATTTCCTAAAAGTCCTCCTGAAGACAATGTCCTCCCCTCATAGCCCATCATCCGTCTTTTGATGGCATGCATTAGTAAAACACGAGGCACACAGATGTACAATATATTTTTTTTTATTTATTGTATCCACGAACCTTGTGCCAAAAATAAACAATCGGATAAGTATTGTTTCCATTATGAATATGCAGCAATTTGAAAATTATCACAATTGCTGCAACAAGAAAAAATGAAGTAAACGGACATTAATCTTGTGTATTTGTATCCGCGAGTTTTGAATGGGATGATATATATATATATATAAAAATATATATATATATATATATATATTTATATATATTTTTTTTTTTTTGGTTGTTTTCCATATAACAACCTTGAATCGCAGCATAGTTTAATATAACGATGGAAATCTTTACATTTCTATTCTAATGTAGTTTTAAAAATAAAATAAAATCACAAGGCCATATTTACATAAATGATAATATCCAACAAGTATTAGTAATAAAGTCCGTCAATATTAATTTTTTGAGAACCATTGATAATAAAGCTCAATATTGTTTTTAGTTTTAAATATGGAAAATTTAAATATTATTTAATAACAATGTATCATATATATAAATATAAATTTAATTTAATAAATATATATATATATATATATATATATATATTACGAAATTTAATATACCAAATGGTCAGTGTTAGAGGTTTTAACGAGTTTTGGAGCATTGAAAGCGGAATATCTTATAATGATGCTTGGCAGGTGATGGTGCTTGATACAAACCAGTTGCTTGTCTATACGAAGCGTTGCAACAATGTAATCCACAATAAAAGTCAATGTTGCATTACGTAATCAATAATAAAGACAAGTATTATCTAATGTAACTTATAGTCAATAGGGTAGGTTACTTTCAATGTAAAATTTTAACTTTCCATATTGAGCTATTTTTAATAAAAATAAGATGTAAGTGATGATAGAATTTTCTAAAGAATTTAAAAGATCAGGGTTTTGTAGTTTTTATCACTTTTTTAATGAAATCCATGATGAAAATTTTTTTAAATAAAATATTAACATTACATAAATAACGATCGTTTTTCTTTTTTTGTAACTTTTAAATAATAAATACTGAAATATAAAAGAAACTCTCAACCTTTCTCACCAAAATATTATGCACTGTATTACTTTGACAAAAAATTTTATATGAATATATTTTAACGTTTTTTCGCTGTAATTATTATCGCTTTTCTTTTTATTTTCATTAGCCGGTAATTCAAATTTTGTTAAATAACTTTCAATCACAGCACCAGTTTAATATAATGACAAAATTACCCGCTTTTTTCTACTCTTTGTTGATTTAAAATCAAAATCATAAGACCATATTTAAATAAATGATAAGAATGATTTATAATACAGTTCAATATTTTTTTAATTTTTAAATATAAAAGTTTAAATTTTATGATTGTATAACATTCTATCATACAAATATGCATATATATATATATAACGAAATTTAATATACCAAATGGACAGTATTAGTAAACAAGTTTTAATAAAAAACAAGTATTAGTAAAAATTCTATCAACAACAAAATTTGCTCGACTCGGTGATTAATGGTAACGTGCGCAGTTAGGTTGAATCAGGACTCAAGGTTCGAATCTGCTAGTGCAATCCATTGCAATCACTGCTTTCAGAAAAGAGGAGACACGATGTGTCATAAAAAACGTAAATTCGAGCTAGTTACCCTAAAAGTCTTCCCGGAAGGCAATGTCTCTTCTCATCAGCGGTTGGTGGGCTTTTCGTGGCATGCATTAGTGGAACATGAGAAGAACCGATATTCAACAAATTAAAATGTTAATTTTTTTGAGAACCATTGGTAGTTAAGCTATATATTTTTATGCATAGTTTTTAATGTAATGACTTTAAAACATGAAAGTTTTTCCTAGATTTTATGATACGAAAAAGAATTATTACGAATCAAAAAATGGTTTTCAGCAATTCCCTTTATTAATTATTTTTAAGCACTTTCGTCAATTAATTATTTTTTTTCCAATTTCTCTATAGTTAATAAAAAATTTTTATTAGCTATGTAAAATCGCTACGTTAAATATATATATGCAACTATTAAATAGCATATCTGAAGAATTTTCTGGCGTATGTTTTAGATAATACGTCGCAATACATTTTTTATTTGATCTATTAATCGAATATTGAATCATTAAATCTGAAAATATTACTGTTGGTTTTGTATAATATAGGAAGTGCTCTTCTCATAACATTTGTGTCAATAAATGTATTTCTTAACGTTCTCGATATTGTTTACAGTAGCTTGTTTAAACCATATAAACAATGCTATTGAACTCTACAGTATAGCTCTTTAAAAATCATCTTGGGACAACATTAAACATTCTATTATAAGGCAATTGTTTCCGGATCTAATTTTCAGTTTTACCCTCATGGATATACTATAATGACCAATGTTATCAAAACTGCAAGTGAGACGCATTTTAGCTCTATATATTTTACTTAAAAGGCTAATGTATTATTTTCTTCTTTTTTTTATACTATATTTTAAGTAATACGTCACATTACATTTTTTATTTAATCAACTAGTCAAACATTGAATCGTCGAAAAAAATACTGTTCGTTTTGCGTAATATATCAAGTGAGCTTCTCATAACATTTCTATAACATTTCTATAAATGAATATATTTTGTCACGTTGTCGTTATTGTTTACAGTAGCGTGTCTCAACGATATAACAATGTTATTGAACTCTATTGTATAACTCGTCAAAATCGTTTGTCTCGTTTTAAAACAATTGTTTCTAGATTTAATTTTCAATGTTACCCTCATGGATATGAATCGATTCGATAATATAGAGTTAAAATTGCTTTGAATAAGGGGTGTTGAAAAATTGAATGGCCTAATAGCGAAAAGAAGTAACCAATGTTATCAAAACTGCATGAGAGAATCATTATAGTTCTATATATTTCACTTAAAAGCTATTTGTGAATTGTCTCTTCACGTTCTACGATTCATGCGTCACTTATTCAAACTTATTCTCTCTCTCTCCCTCTCTCTCTATATATATATAATGATGGATGATGTGTGTATATTTCTAGCATATCTTAAAAGCTATAATAATCTGAAATCCAATTTCTTCCCTCGGATTAATTATTATTTTTGTCTGTTGTCTTTTTGTCTGCAAAACATTGAAGCATTACTACTAGTTTTGTTTTTAAATTAAAGCAAAACATTATCTTTTAGTTGTCAAATATTTCGCGTCAGGCGCCATCTGGTGGCCTGATGGTGCATAGAGTTGACTTCACTCGCCTAATGATATTAAAATGTCCCGAAATCCATGTTCAGATTTTAAAGGATTACTTCAGGCTTGCTGCCATCTGGAATGGCGAAATGTGGAGTTTAATGTTATTACCGAAGCATATTTTCTTTAAAATTTTTCTTTTGGTATCACTGCAATTTTTGTTGAAATTTTTTTCCTTAATTAAGCAAACCCAAAGGAAATATATACATATATACCTATCATTTTATTGAAGCCAGGCTATATTTTCCAGTATATTATAAATGGAACAATTCAATGTAGAAAATCTGAAAATTTTGAATATTAAGTATGAGTGAAAATCAAGTTGCTTTGTTAATAATCATATTATTTCATATTAAATCGTTGAATCATTTTAATTAAGATTTGTTTTAAATTATTAATTTTACTAAATTTAATTTAAATAAGTTTGTTTTGAAGAATGTAGTATCATTTAAAAAAATCAATTTTTTAATTGAAAAAAAAAACTTTTGAATTAACTGCCTCTAGTCTGACAAAAATTTGAAAATTTTAAAATTTTTTTTATGTCGTTCACAGTGCTACAGCTTGCCAAGACAACGTACTCAGGTAAGAGCAGGTTTGTGTTGTCGCCCTACTGTCATTTTGTGCACACTTTGGATTAATAATTTATAAATATAATAATTAAACGCGTAGTATTTTTTTTTTAATGTCAACATCTAAATTTTTTTTAGAAATATATTGAATTAATTATCAGTGAATTTGAATTAGTTAAAATTATTCAAACTTTCTATGAGTCTTAAAAATTAAGGAAGTACTTCTCATTTGACAATAATTTATGCTTTAACATCAATGTGCAAATGAAATGAAAAAAATTAATACAATCATAATTTATATAATTTAACATTTCGTTTGAAAAAATATTGCAGAATTTACCATCATTATCATATACATTAGCTAATCGTAATAAATTTTTCATAATTTTATAGAATTTATCGTAATGTCAGTTTCGAAACTTTTCTTTGTTCTTTCTATTCGATTCGATTTTTTCTATTTTGATTCCATTTTTTTTTTTCGATTCGATTTTTTTTTAAATTTAACTCGATTTCTTTTAGTTTGATTCGATTTATTCCAGTTCTATTCTATTCTTAGAACAATTTTAACGTTCGTAATTAATTTAAATAGTTTAAACGTTATAATTTTAATATTTTTATGGTCTTACTACCTCATGATAGTATTATTATTTATTATTTTTTTTACATTTTGTACATTTTGTACATTTTGTAAATTAAATGTTATAATTTTAATATTTTTATGGTCTTATTGGCTTTGTGACAGTATTATTTTCTATCATTTGTTTGTACATTTTGTAAATTAAATGTTATAATTTTAATATTTTTATGGTCTTACTGGCTTCGGGATAATATTATGATTATTTTATCATTTGTTTGTACTTGTGTAAATGAAACGTTATAATTTTAATATTTTCATGGTCTTACCGGCCCTGTGATAGTATATTTCTTGTAATTTTTATTGTACTTTTAAAATTTTTTAAGAATCATCTTTTCCCTAACTAACTTTCTCCGCTAAACGCATATCAGAGCCATTGTTAAAATCTTTTATGCGGAAATAAATTTAAATAATGTCTATAACGGCAATTGAATCGGCTAATGAAAGAATGTTCTTTTGTTTCGTTTGTCACACGTAATAAAAAGTTTATACATTCGATTTACTTTTCATTTCCTCTAATTCGTATTATGCAGAAAATTTGGTTTTAATTCAGGAAATAGCACACGCCTCTATCCTACATGGTAGACAATACACCTTTGTTCGAAATCCGACTGTATTTTTAACGCAGAAATGTCTCCCAGATTTGGAGATGAAGCGATATCAATTTTCCGAATAAAAGCCCACGCACCGCTATGATAAACTGGTCCTGTCACCGCCTTGCTTTCTGTCACGACCTGCCATGTCTTTGGGACCTCCTGACATACAGACTTTCATACAGACATACTTTCTTTTTCTTCCTTTTCGAGTCTTTCTCTCAGTGACCACACTTATTCGTCGGATGCGTGAGACAGAGATATCCATGGCAACTTCCATTTCATTGTCTCATTTCTCCGAATCATTTGTCTTCACTTCGATTTCGAAGATTGGCAGATTCAGTGACCTGCTGCTCTTGTTTCGTAATGACTCAATCAAAATGATTTTGAACGAATATTTGATTCGAACAAACATCCGTCGCTTGGATGTCGAGCATCTGGTCCTGAATAAGAAATGAACTTCGAAAGTATTAGAAAAAAAAAGGTCTTCAAAAAGGAATGAGAAAGCTGAATTCGGTTCAACTATAATATTTAAATTGACAAGCAAAAAAAAAAAATCAAAATGAATAATTCAATATAATGAATATAATTATATTGGTCTTTTTTTTACAGTCGATGGCCCAATTTGTTTTGGGGTTTTTTTTTTAGAACAATCTGAATCCTTTTATAGAATAACAAGTAAGAATTTTTTCTAATATGGAAAAAAATCTAAATTTAAATATGAAATAAGGATATAATTTCAAGATTTTTAAATTTTTCTTTTCATTTCTTTCGTTCCTTTACCATTTTCAGAAATAAAATTCAAACTAAACATATTCTAAGTTGAATTCAGACAACTGTTTTTTACATCAATAATTAGTAAATTTTAAAGAAAAATTTAATCAGTATATTTTGAGAAATTTATTACATTTCCTTCCGATGTAATTTTACAAGAACATGAAAATCAAATAAGAATATATTTTGGTTTTTTTATTGATCTGATATTAATCTATTAGCTGATTATTAGATCACTTTTTCAAAACTATATTTACTCACCAAGAGTTTTTAATAATACTAAAATTAGGCATTTGTATAGCTACTAAGAAATTAATAACAGGGCGGTGAAGCATATTAGTAGCATTAGGATTTAACTATAGTTTTTATTTTCCTGAAGCACTGCTCAAAATTTCACTAATTTTGCTCACTAGAATTGAAAAAATACTTATTAATTTTTAATAATATGTATCACGATATTTATAATATGTATCTCGATATTTTTGAAAAGAAAAAAAATGGTTACGAATCACTAAGCGTTATGTACTCCATTAGATTTTAGATTATAATTTTAAATAAAGTCTAGTCACTCAGGTGAATCGGAGCAGCCATCGGATAACACTTTGAAATTTCAAAATAGGCGAGCCGTGTTTTGAAACCACAAACGAAACCATACCGAGAGTTCCCCTTGTCGAGCAAAGATACGATAAATACGTAGGGCAATAAGTTCTTCCATTTGGCTCGAAAAGCTGGATGCGAACCCTCAAAGTACCACCCCTGGGGATACTTGTTCTGATTTGTAGCAGCAAAATATGGGTGTGGTGGAAAAGAAAAAAATGGTGACGAATCATAACACTTTGAAAATTCAAAGTAGATGAACAGTGGTTTGAAACCATAAACGAAATCATACCGAGGGTTCCCTTGCCGAGCATGGGTACGATAAATACGTAGGCCAATAAGTTCTTCCATTTGACTCAAAGAGGTGCATGCGAACCCTCAAAGTACCACCCCTGGGGATACTTGTTCTGATTTGTAGCAGCAAAATATGGGTGTG
The DNA here is from genome assembly GCA_021605095.1 of Caerostris extrusa. Classification (NCBI taxonomy): domain Eukaryota; kingdom Metazoa; phylum Arthropoda; class Arachnida; order Araneae; family Araneidae; genus Caerostris; species Caerostris extrusa. Next base: position 12,800 of record BPLR01016699.1, on the reverse strand, counting down.
GTGGAAAAGAAAAAAAAATGGTGACGAATCATAATACTTTGAAAATTCAAAGTAGATGAACAGTGGTTTGAAACCATAAACGAAATCATACCGAGAGTTCCCTTGCCGAGCATGGGTACGATAAATACGTAGGCCAATAAGTTCTTCCATTTGACTCGAAGAGGTGCATGCGAACCCTCAAAGTACCACCCATTGAGATACTTGTTCTAATTTGTGGCAAAAAAAAAAATGTGGGTGTGGAAAATCCTGCGCAACTCTGAATCTGCTTCATATTTGCCTTTCTAGTGGCGAATAACTTAGATCAAATTTCCCGATAAACTATTTCATACGGGTTTGCAAAAGCCGATAACATTTGTAATAAAGCATATTACTAAAGTTTAAATTTTATTTAAAATAATAAAAAACTTTCATTTTTAACATTTGGCATAGATATTTTTTTCTTAAGACATATTTTTTATCTTCATATTTGTTTAAAATTAAAATTTATTTTAAAAATGATTTATATACTTTATAATAAACATGTTATATTTTAAAATAAACATGTTATAATGTTTATTGCAAAGTAGTATATAATTGAGTGATTTTCGATTACAATTCTGAAAGTAATTTTTATGGGCTACAGAAATTGCTTTATAACCCTTTAGTTTGAAAACGAAATCTCAGAACACGGAACATTGTGCAACTCTTTGGTCTACATAGCGCCACTGTCTGCACGAGAGGTAAACCACCCGGAATTAACAGAAGCGCTTCAAAAAATTGCCATCGGATAATAATCCTGAAAACATTCTATTAAAAAAATGTTGGAAAATCCGAAAGCGTGAGGCTAACCTCCAGCAAGGTCAGCTTCCGCACGACTTAAAATGTTCGAGGGCTTTTCACGAAAAGTTGAAAGGTCTTCTTACTTCGAGAGATGAGAAGACATGTTTTAAACACACGTAATCTCTAAAAAGAAAAATTCTTTGAATAGGAGACTTTCTAACGTTTGCTAGGATCTTTGTTCTGCGAAGTGAAATGGGATTTTTTTATTGTTAATATCTGCTGTCACTGTGGTCAAATCTTAAGTTTCTTTTCACTGAGAGGATATTCTGTCTGTTGTTACAGAAATAATCCATTGCAGTTAAACATCAGAAGAGGTGTTTTTATAATGGATGAATGGTTCGCGAGATTTATTTAAGCATACAAGATTTGTTCTAGGAGTCATGCAATCAGGATCACATTCATTCTTAATTCTCTGCCGATGCTTCGATTAATCTAGAATCACCATCTTCTCTTTGTCTGCAAATGTTTTCTTTTACTTAGTAAAACAAATCGATGCTTGATGATATCTTAACTTTTGGGACTGATTCAAAAGTAAAATGTGCGTTGCTTAAAGAACTTGTGGGGCTTCTGTCTTGTCTTTTCAGATATATTCTTCAGGAAAATAAATAATTTTGAAAGGATATTTTGTGGAAAGCATTTCTTTTGTAAAAATGTGATAAGAAAAATTCTTTACGCTGTGCGGCATATTAACTGAAGAAAATGCCTTAATCTGGGACGTTGTATATTATTTAGTTATACTTTTACCATAATGAAGGCTACTTTTTCAATTGGTAAATGTTTTTTTACCTGATATATATGGAATTGTTTCTGTCGTTGTATCCCCTGAAGAATACAAGAAAATCAAATATCGTGGAGCTCCCGAATAATATTGGCTATGTTAATTGCCAACTCGGAGTATAAATCATCTTCCGAATAATGATCCAGACAGCTGGGCAATCAAAGACATGATAAGGTTTGGTTTGGCGGCTTGACGCTCTGCGGTCTTTTTGGCACACTTTAGGCTAATTAGACCAGGACCTGCAGTTTAACGTGGATTCCAAACCCCTGATAAATCCATGCTATGGCCAGAATTCGAACTATTTTTAAGATACATGATTAGCAAAATTCAAATTTATTAATCAAATGAATGTAAAGCAAAAGGAAGTAAGTTGGTTAATGATAAGATGTATTTATCTCTAGTTGTGCTTAATTAATAAGGAAATAAACTTAGAGATCAATGAAAAGATGCATTACAAATTAGCCTGTGGTACCTGTGGTAAAAAATAGATCTGTGGTACCAAAGGCCAGAGCGCTAGCCAATTGGCCATCTGGCCGCAAGACATGATGATGAGTAAGTTCGACATCAGGGCAGTTGCCACATTTTTGATTATACATGAAGTGCAATTATTTATAAATAATACAATCATTTATAAATATCGTATGCCCTCTCAACAAAAATTTTTGAAGAATATTCATACAAATATTGTTTTTCAGAAAAATATCGATAGCGTTATTAAACTCAATTAGTATTTGAATTATGTAAACAATATTTTTATCTTTTTATTAAGCAAGTTTTATGAAGTAAGACAAGAAAATATCTCAAAATTATTCAAATAGAATTTCAAAATAATCGTTGTAAACCATTGGTTGGTGTTACCAAAATGACATTCAAGTAGATGGCACTTGAATAAAGGTGTAACATGCACCTCTCCCTTCAACTTAATGTCACGCACAAAGTGGCTGCAGAAATCATGAAGTGCTTCCAGCGTTCCTGATTCAATACCAGTTTCAAATGCGCTTTCATCACTGTCCTGATGTTTTTGTCTTGTTCGATCTTCTGCCTATTGATCAGGATTCAATCGCCTGCACGAAGAGTCCATCCATCAAGATTTACCACCCATCCTAACAATGGCGTTACTTTCAGAAGCCATCACAGATATTAGTCACCGAAGAGCAAGAACACGTGTTCCACGCTTTCTCGTGATCATTGAATTAGGGCAGTAATTTCCATTGTTCCAAGATTCCGTTGGACATCAGTTGTCTAATATTTCAATACGGTGAATTTTTAGAGATTTAAAAAGAGTTCATCTCTTGTTTTTTTAATAAAATTTATCTTTATCTTTGTTTTTTAATTGAATTCTTACTACTTACAATGATAAAAATAGTTTTATATGCATAACTGAAACCAGATATTTTACTACTGTATAGTCATATCTGCATATTATAAATATTAAACAGAGTTTATGAAGCCATGAAAAAGAAAAATTATTAAGTAAAAGTATATTAAACAAACACTTATTCTTTAATAAAAAGAATTCATTAATGTTCCTAAATGCATCCTTTTCATTCATATCTCATTAACATTCAAGTCTGAGATATTCAAAGGATCTCTCCAATTAACCCTGATGACATGAAATAGTGTTCTCGAAGCCAATAATTGATGGTTTTCGAGGAATAGGATTGCACAAAGAGAAGAAGAATTTAGAACAAAAAAGGTCGACTACTTTTATTTTATTTCTTAAGTCCATACAGCCTAGCAGCGTTATGTTTCTATGTTGCAGAAATGAAATATGACCTCCCCCTTTACGACCCGAAAACTCATCGGATAACCAATGTAATGGTAGAAAATTATTCTATAAATCAGTTGTTCAGATAGGTAGATTTGAATCTTAGCACATTTACGAATTAGTATGATATTCAGTGATATTAATTATTATTAATTTTGTTCATTTTAAAAGTTAGAATAAAAAGACCACTTACTCGTGCATAAAATGACTCTATGAAAAAAAATGACTCATCTAATTGTAAATTGTTCATAGAACATTATGTCCGCATTACAAATAAAATCATATATATGGTTTAAAATTACTCTTTGCAATAAAAATCTTCATGAAATTTAGTCATGCTTATCGCAACATTTAGTAAATCTGTTTTATTTTTTTAATATATTTTCCTAAAAAAAATTAACCTTATATTGGAATGAAATTTTCCTGTACCGAGTAAATAGTTATACCATCTTTTTTTTTTTTTTTTTTTTTCATTGGCTTTGTACATGTGATATAGTTATGTATACCACGAACAGATCACCGACGGATGGTACTGGAAAGCCTTTACTTTATACATCGTGATATAGCTATGTATATCATTGGCTTTTGGTACCACAGGCTTCAAGTTCGAATCATGGCATGAATGTTTATTAGTGGTTCGGAATCGAAGTTAAAATATAGGTTCCGGTCTCATTAGCCTAAAATGTGCAAACCCCCCCAAAAAAAAAAAAAACGACAAACCAAACCAAACCTATGTATACCACTAAAATATAGCCGACGGATGATATTGGAAGACATTGGCTTTGTACATCCTGATATAATTATGTATACCACGAACAGATCGCCGACGAATGATACTAGAAGGCATTGGCATCGTTGAAAACTTTTGGGGTAACTACCTTACATTTACTTGCAACAATATTATCTTAATAAATAGTATTTTTAGCTACACTTGTTATCAGAATGACAAATGTTTTTATTTTTCAAAAATATTTATAATAGCTCTCAATGTTAAAGTGTCAATCTGGCACAACATTGGCATAAATTAGACCAATTAGAAGAAATTAATTACAATATAGACTCATTGAACATCACAGGAAATAAAAATAATATGGATGAAAATTTGAGATAATTGTGGAAACTTTTCGTTATTCGGTAATGAGAAAATTATTTTGTGAAAAAAGTTAGTTAAATAAAAATTAAACTTGAATTTCATAACACGTTCTCGAGAAAAAACCGTGAAAGAATATGAATAAATTCAAGTAATCAAACGATAGTTGAATTAATAACGGTTATTAATTATATTTGCAAATATTTTTAACTATAAACTATCATGATAAAAATATGAAAAAATTGAATTAATTTCTGTGTTACTTTTACAGATAGTATTAATTTTTAAAAAGTATTAATTGTCGGAATTCGACCATTTCTATTTGGAAAAATGTTTAACATCTAAAAATACATCAATTAAGCATTGGAATTTCATTAAATTCCAACTAAACTAATTAGGTGAATTAAATTAAATTTAAACTAATTAAGTTTCAACTAAAATTTAACTTTGAAATATTTCTTTCTTTTCCTTAGTCAAACTCAGTATTTATTCCAATTAGCTTTCCATTAATTTTTTTATTTTACACTCTCTTAATGAGCTGAATTAAAACTTTGCACATTGAAATTTCATTTTTATTCGTACTAATTACGTTACTATTATCACAAATAAATTTAATTACTGTCATTTGAATTTAAGCTCATTTAGTTACACATTTCATCTCATTAAATTATTGAAAATAATGAAAGTACCATAAAATGTTAATGCTCAAATATTTTTAGTTTTAAATTCAAATTTTAGCTTTTTAGAACATTAATTTATTTATTCTTATACATAAATTATTTTAATTTAAATTTGTTACAAAGATTAAATTTTCTTACTTTCAGTGTGATCTCTCTTGACGATAATAATTCTTTTGAGGATAATAACTACACATTTTTTTGCTAAGAAAGTAGCATTTCTTTACCTGCTGATTATATCGAATTTACCGGTAGATGTTTACATTAATTTTTTCCGTTAACTTAGAATCATACTTTATGAAGATAAGACACTACTTACAAGATTAAACCGTGCTTGTCAGTTATGTTGCAAGGCATTAATTCTAAATATATTAGTCAGTTAATGAATATTTATTGTCGTATTATAAGCATTTTAACTAGTCAGAAATTAAAAGTGGATATTATCTTACTTGAACAGCAGTTATTTTATCTCAGAAATTGAATTAATTTCAGAGTGCCATTTGGAAACTTAAGGTAGGATTTTGTGATTATTGGAAAAAAATTTGGCAATTTTAAATGCAATCCTCTTAAATTCTTTTTCTGTTCTTTTAACGTGATAATATCAGGTGTTATTTGCATTTTTGGGGTATTGCCCTCTTTGGAGGATGTTTAGAAACTAATGAAAACAGGAGTGATAATTTAATAATTATAGGTATATTGATAACTGTTATTTAATGATAAAAACAAACTATTAATAGCTTAATATCGATAGCTTTTTATTAAAAAATACTGAATATGCATTAATATCAATTATGAATATGAATGAATATCAATTATGAATATGAATGAATATTAATTAATATCAATTATATATGAATATCAATTAATATCAATAATTATAAATTATCTATGAATATCAATTAATATCAATAATTATAAATTATCTATGAATATCAATTAATGATTATCAGTAATTATTAATTATCTATGAATATCAATTAATGAATATCAGTAATTATTAATTATCTATGAATATCAATCATCAAAATATTGAATCAATCTTTTGAAAGAATTAATAAGTATATTGTAATATAAATTTGAATGATTGATTTTTTAAAAAATAAACGTTACTCATTCTTGCACTAAAATTGCATATTTAATTAGAGATTCGATCGCATATCTTGTAATAAATTATATTTATTAGAAATACGGATTTCACTCAGTGTGAATGCTTCTGAAAAAGGTTTTCTAATATTAGTCATGAATAAAATAATTTTAACAAGATTAAAAATTATTCTATTAAGTGATTTTCAACACCGTGAATAGTTTTGATTAACACAACGTCTCAGTAATTCTTTTTTTTTTTTTATATAGAATTACTTTAAAAAATGCAATTTTATTCCGATTTTGACAAAGTATTTGTCTGAGAAAAAGTTATGCAACTGATAAGTTCTTTAATTTACAAATTGTGGCACAATTAGGTTATCTTAGAGACAAGATCCAAATAGTGTAGTGGGATCTAGTTTTGAATGTTTTTGGAGCAAGGACTGGCGAGATTGATCGATACTGCATTTCTCCGCAGATGCGACACCCTTTTCTGCACAAAGAACGGAGCTATGTCCATTTTCTGAGGGGGGATTAATAATTGAATCAGAGATTGATTCAGTCGGAGAAGCCGCAAGGATAGCGGCGCGATTTAACGTCATTCCACGCATCAATGAATTTAGAATCACTTCAACGCTATTATTAACATTCAAATACCACTGACATTAGAGCGTTTTAATCGTTCGTTAATCCCTTGGTTTGAATATGGGTAGGGTGAAAGTTATTGCATCAAATAGATAGTTTTAAAGTTTACGATAAAGAGAACAAAATTGTTAGTTAAAAACTAGAGAGTAGATTAAAAAAATGTTTTATAATATAGAATTGATCGTTTAAGACATATAACGATAACTTGAGAGTGGATGAGATAAAGGGGTACAAGTTATATAAGGAATATCTAAATATTTAAACATTGATATGGATGTGTTAAATATAATATGTTATAAGAATAAGGTATTAAATATAAACATTCAAATACTACTGATATTAGAACGTTTTAATCGTTCGCAAATCGCGTGGTTTGAATATAGGTAGGGTGAAAGTTATTACATCAAATGGATATTTTTAAAGTTAATACAATAAAGAAAACAAAATTTTATTAGTTCATTTGATCTGCTTAGGATTATGTAGTATTCTACTAACTTAAAATACTAGGGTGGTAGAATCTTTTATAATATAGATCATTTAAGACATATGACGATAACTTAAGAGTGGATGAGATAAAGAGATACAAGTTATAAAAGAAATATCTAACATTTGAACAAGGATATGAATACAAATTGTTAAATATACTATGTTATAATAGTAGTACTATTTTAAATATAAACATTCAAATACCACTAACATTAGAATTACTAACATTTAATCGTTCGTTATTCGCGTGGTTTGAATATGGGTAGGTGAAAGTTATTACATCAAATGGATATTTTTAAAATTAATACGATAAAGAAAACAAAATATGATTAGTTAAATTGGTCTGATTAGGACTAAGTAGTGTTCTACTAACTTAAATAACTAGCGTGGTAGATTAAAGAACCTTTTATAATATAGATAATTTAAGATACTATATATGATGATAACTTAAGAATGAATGAGATTAAGGGGTACAATTTATAAAGGGATCTAGATATCTAGATCCGCTTATAAATCTAGACATTTAAACATGGATATGGATGTTATGCAAGTGTTAAATATAATATGTTCTAAGAATAATATATTAAATAAAAATAATATATTATATATTAAATTAAATATAAATCTAAATATATATATTAAACATAAATACCGTTTATAAAAATAAGGAATATGTTGTTTAAAATATAGAAACGGAAGCAAGTTAATAGTTTCTTGACTTGAACCCTAAAAAAAGTATCTTTCTCTGGCAGATTTCAGATAGCTTATAAGAAGTGAAAACATACCACTACATTCACGTCCTTGGCTACCTAATTTGGGAATTATTCTTTGAAAGGTTATTTCAGAGATTATTTTAGTAACATTGAACATTCTTCCTCTAAATATAGTTGAACCCTTAACCTAAATATTAAAATATCCTAATCCGTTTTAATTTAAAACAGTATATTCCAAAATATCGAAATTAAATAATTTGTATGATTTTTTTTTTTTTTTTTTTTTTTGGGAAATCTGATAAAATTATAATGAAGAATTAAATGATTCAAAGACTTGATGAACTTCTTCTGTTTTTGGACTTTTTAGGGGCTTACGGATATTTGATCTAATAGCTAAATTATATCGGGGATCAGAAACAACAACAACAAAGACTCGATACATATTCCATAAAATTATATTTCATTGCGAAAAAAGAAATAACTTTCTCTTAAAATATTTATGACTGACTAATTTACGAAATAACTTTAAAACTGAAATTTATGCTTAACTAATTTACTGAGCGAATCAAATACATCCGGTTTTTAAGTTATAAATTTAGTGTTTAACATTTAAGCTGGTTAAATTGTTCAGCTTGTATTAATAATTTTCTTTATTCATAGAAAATAATCTTTATATCGTAACAACAAAGTAAATTTCGTAAGATTATTTAAAACCATGTAAAATGTATTTAACATTTTTTTTTTTTTTAGAAAAAAATCTCACTTTATCTTCTCATTTCGTGAAAATATTTATTGAAGGAATTTAATCCGCTTACGGTAGTTCTTAACGTTTAGAGACTAGTACTTACATTAAGGTAGGAAGTATAAATATTTGCATTAAATCTAATATTTCTTAAATAAATAAATAATAATATGTTTTCAGATTATTTTTAAAACTATAAAAAATTATAATAAGTATTTCAGCATTTCCTTTTTTATCAAAATAACTATTTCCTTTCCATCAACATCATTTGAAAGAACTTTGAATCTTTAAACTTATTTTTTCAATAAAATTACAGTATATATTTTATTTAAAGATAAATTTAAAGAGTTTTCTTTTTTCTTGTATGAATAATTCTAAATACTAGTAATAATATTTTTATTGATTGCGGAATTCATTTTTTAGATTATAGACATGATAAAATGTAATATTTAAAATTGAAGTTGATCGTATATACTTACTTCAATAAATATAAAATTCGATAAATACAGACATTTTTTCCAATTGTAAATTGCTAGTTTTACCTTTATTGTTCTAATTTTTAATTTTTTTATTTCGATTTTTTTTTACATCTCATTTTTACATCTTTACACATCATCATCATCCCTTTGATAATGTTGGTCAATTTCATTCTCCCCAATACATCTTGAACGAAGCGATTTGTTGTTAATTTACTAGTACAAAAACATTCCTAAAAAAACAGTAATATTTAAAAGGAGATAACTCATCACATGCAAAACATTAGAAAAAAGATAATTCATCACATGCAAAACTTTAGAAAATAGATAACTCATCACATGCAAAACATTAGAAAGAAGATAACTCATTACATTCAAAACATTAGAAAGAAGATAACTCATTACATGCAGACATTAGACAGATGATAACTCATCACATGCAAAACATTAGAAAAGAAGATAACTCATTACATGCAGACATTAGACAGATGATAACTCATCACATGCAAAACATTAGAAAGAAGATAACTCATTACATGCAGACATTAGACAGATGATAACTCATCACATGCAAAACATTGGAAAGAAGATAACTCATTACATGCAGATATTACAAAGAAAATAACTCATCACATGCAAAGCATTAGAAAGAAGATGACACATCATATGCAATACATTAGAAAACAGCAACTCATCACACATGAAGCACAGTATGGAAAATAACACTTTGCATAATGTGTTAAATAGTTTTAATTTTTATAAAAAAAAAACTCTCCAGCACATTTTTGTAAATATTTAATAAAATTTTTTTAAAAAATTGTAAACAAGTAATATAAAAAAAAAAAAATTAAAGTCAATTCCTACTTTTTTTTCTCACTATATTGCAGAAAGTCCTTTATAAATAATTTTCATTCATTTATTTTTAAGTTTATCTGGTGCCATCTATTGGTAGATATATGCAACTTAAATCTAAAAAAAAAAACTAAAATTAAGTAATTAAAGTTAATTGCTGAATTAATATTTGAAAAAACTGTATTAACATCCAGTGTCATCCACTACAAGTTAAAAAAAATGTATTTGAACTTGAGTGGATGAATAAAAAGTATTTTATTAACGATTGAAAATTTGAACAAGATATATACAGGGAGAGTGTGAGCTAATAGAAGGAATTGAAAAAGAAATTATTAAAAAAATAATGTACACAAAAAGTGATTAATATGTTCCGTAATGGTATCCGTATGGTATCTCTGTAAATGCTGTGAATTTCCGACATTCGCCTTCGAAGTGTTAAAATGCCACACCCATGTACAGTTCTTAAGGATTGTATTAGGCTTTCTGTTAACTCGAACTACGGAATGTTGAGCTTTCGTTAATATTTTTCTTTGGTATTTTTGCAATTTAAATCAAATTCGTCAAAGTAAAAGATTTACAATTTCAGCAACGCTGGTAAAAAAATAAATAAATAATAAAAAAGAAAATAATAAAAAGCTGAAAGCTGAAGTGATGTAAAAATTTCACCCACCACGGTACTTACATCTGAACAAGATTCAAACGTTCATGTTCTGTTTGGGATATAGAGAAAAGCTATTTTCACCTGTACATAATGAGAATACCTTAAACATTTTATTCTTCCTCATGAATAGCGTATTTCTACTTCTAAAATAATTTCAGACTTTCAATAGCAGATTCTATACGGATTGCCGAACTTATTGATTGTTTCCTTGCTGATGGCTTGTCTACAACGTTTCCCACCGTTTTTCAAATGCCCCAAAATGTCACCGTCCCCCTCATTCATCGCCTGAAGGCTGGTTCTGTAATGGAGCAATCCCATGGCTTTCTTTTTCATTTTCTTCTGATTTGGAAAAGAATTTGCAGCATTCTTGCGTCAGTTCGTGTTCGAAGAATGTAATACATCTTGGGGGTGTTAGGAAATCATTTACGTACGTGTCAATGCTCCGGATGAAAGCCCTCTGCGAGGCAATTCCAATTAAGATTGAAAATACCAAGGACCAAAAATTCGATTACTTGCAAAAAAAGCTTTAGATCAATATTCAGAATACTTTATCAAAGGTTCTGCTGACTATGCTAACAATAAATAAGATTCATTTTTGTAAAAAATGAAGGATTCAAATTTTTCAATAGGGTTGCCAAGAAGTGTATTATAGTCAGTGAAATCTGGATTTGAATCCATGAAAGACAGATAGATTCATAACAGTATAAAGATTATATTTTTCAGTTTAATAATGTAATGCTCGCTGTTTGGATTCTTGTTTTAAATTATTTAAATTGCATTTCAAAAAAAAAATGAATTCATAACTAAGATTAAATAAAGTAAAAGTTTCATTTCCAAAGAAATAAAATAATATTACAAATAAATTAATCAAAATTTTATTGAAAGATCGAATTAAATATCTATAATACAGAAGGAAAGAGAAATGAGTTGAAGTCTTCATAATTGAGATATGTACATAGATTGTTTGTTTATAGTGTCCATCAAGGAATCTAACACAAAACAATCTAGTTTTAGAGAAAATCAATGTAGTTTTATTGAACTTTTATAGAAATGTCAAAAGTAAAACTTTGTTGAAAGATCCGTAAACGAAATTAGTAACTACAACATATATTATCAGAATGTACAGTGCCTCCCAAAAGTGAAAGTACACTCATTTTTGACATGAAAAATCTAGGATATCTATTAAAGAGTTTGATAAGAGTTTAATTAATTAAATATACAGTTTCACTATTGTAAGCAGGTTGACACATATAATATTTATCATTTGTCATATATAGAGAGAAACATTATGCTAAATAAGGTATACAAACAGCTTAGAAAAATGTGTGCAAAACAATTGAGCCCATGAAATTGAGAATACATCTTTTATTGGTACCACAGGCTTCATGTTCGGTTCTTGGCAGTGGCATGGATTTTTGTTAGTGGTTTTGGAATCCACAAACTCTTCCGGGTTTAATTAGCCTAAAGTGTGAGAAAGAATGACCATAGAGCTAAACCAAACATACAGTTTTAAATTATTTGATTTTTACTACCACTCAATATAGTAGTTATTAATAATATATGTTTATTTTTCACAAGAATATTAGTGGTTCACTGAACAGTTACTCGTTCCTTTTATTTCTCTCCCCACGCATTTTAATTACTTTCATCAATTATTATTCTAAAAATATTAATTAAAAAAAAATAAACACCTCACTCTAAAACTTTTCTTTTAGTATTTGGTCATCTTTACCGCAGCAATGCTCTGTCATACCGCGACCAAACCAAAAGTTGGAAAAATTGTCTTTATTGATGAAATCTTAAACAAGATGGCATATATTGATATACAGAAAACAAATTTGAAGGACACATCTGCTAAATCGAGATTGATATCGAAATTCGTATTCTAATACTTAGCTTACAGCTTCTGTATCTATGCTAACACAATGTTATATAATAAAGGAAGGGCTGTTATGTTATTGTAAAAAATAACTTAAAAAGCCACCATGGTCTTGTAATCTAAATGCTAAT
>BPLR01016697.1:0-29801 GCA_021605095.1 Caerostris extrusa | reverse complement strand
GTTATTTCAAAAGCAGTTAATAAAAGTGCTACAATAACATTAGTTATAGTTATACTACATATTATTAATACTAGTTATACTTATACTACATATTATTAATACTAGTTACAGATTAATTTGTATATTAGAAAATTAAATTCATTTTTTTTTTCCTTAGCATAACAAATATTTCCCGATTCTGATATAACTTCGTATTCTTTTTTAAAAAAAAAATTTCTTTAGCGATAATTTTACAGTAAAATCTTAATCTTAAGCTTATTGCCACAAATTGAATCGTTACACCATCTGTCACAACCGGTTTACAAACATAAATCAGCATTATATAATACTTAATTCTTTAACGGATTTATCAAATTAACATAAAAACTATAAGTATTTTCATAATAGAAAACATTTTAAAGCCATTCATTTAATTTTATTTTCAATTCAAAGCAAAATAATAAATATTCTATATAATTAAATTGTGTATAATTTAAATTTTTTTTAGTAATTATTAAATAATTTTATAGGTAACCTATATATCGGATCAACCGATTATATATATATATATATATATATATATATATATATATATATATATATATATATATATATATATATATTTCGGAAAGCATTTGAACTATCTGAATGCATGTTATTTCATAAGCAAAACATTTAAAACCATAAAATCCATTTCCAAAAGTAAAATGAACAGGCTAAAATCATTTTAATAAAAGTAAGATATCAGGATACTGTTCCACAGTAATTATTTTGTAAAATTTGTATAAATTAAAAGATGTCAAACAAATCTTTTACCTTACAAATCTTAATTATTTAATCATGTTTATTAATGTTTCGATAAAAAATAAATTTTACATAAACGGCTGTATTCAAATACGGCCAAAGCATTTTTCTACAACAAGTGAAAGAAAAGTGCAACAAAAGTATTTTTTACTTAATTAGCAGTATTTAATCAATACAAATTTACAACATATGTTAAGCAAGAAAATAAGGTCGGGAACCTAAATCCTTTCTATCAAAAGGAACGACAGCGCAGTTCCTTTCTTAACTTTCATTGTGTCATCTGTTTTTCTTCTGAAAAAATGTAGAAAATAGCGCCACACTAACCAGTTGAACTTCAAATTTGAAGTCAATAGTCACAACCCTAAGCAAAAAGGTCACAGTCCCGTAGGTCAACGAATCCGGACTGGGATGAAAAAAAATCGTCACCTGGATAATTTTTTTTTTATGGATATTGGCAACATCTGCGGATAGCTCCGTCCGCACGGAATCGTCTTAAAAAACCCCTCCCTACCCCTTTGGAGCCGGGATCAACCCTGTTGATATCCTACCTCTCTGCCACCATTTACCATTTTTTTTAACCCTTTTTTCACTTCAGCTTGAGGTTGGTGAACGCCCGCACCCACGGAGTTCGGGTACGTTTACCCTTTGAGAACAATGGAGGTTGTGGAACCAGGGGTAGGGCCGTGTGCCGCGGAACATAAAAAAAAAAAAAAAAAAAGTGAAAGGATGGTGAAAAAAACAGTACGTTAACCCTTGCAGTTCAAAAACCGTTGACCTCTGAACTGAAGAAATCTCCACGTTAATGATCGCTTATCCGATGTCTGGAGGACCAAGGTGTCGCCGATGAAATTCGATTTATGGCAGCAGGGGGCTCGGGTAAGAAAATTGGCGGGAAAAAGTAAAAAGGAGAACGTCTGGATTGGATGAACAGCAGAATTTTGTGTCGGAATGAAAGAAGTTTGTATTCTATGCTGCGAAAAGACGCATTTCCTTTTGATTGTTCTTTTTCTTGTCGTTGGATGTGCAGATGGATGTGCAGTCAACGTTTATAAATCTGTACCGTTTTTTAAAAGTTAACCATTCCCTTTGAATAGTTCGATTAACTGATGAAATTTGGATTGTTTAAATTTAATGCTTTGTTGTTGAGAATAATGTAAAAAATACTGAACAAGCTGTATTTATTTAATTTTTAAATGTATTTTCCGATACATCTCAGGAAATGAATATAACAAAATTTTAATAAATTTATCCCAATATTCTTAAAGAGTTACTACATGCTTACTAACAGATAATATAAGTAAAAAAAATAAGTATATTTAACAGTATAAATTATACATATTATAGTAGCATATATATTATAAACGTATATAGTATATGCAGATGCATATTATAACGTATATATAGTGTAACAGTATCTATTATACGTATATATAATTGTTTATTGCACATGAATTAATAAATGAAAATATGAAATTAAATATCAATAATAAATAATAACAATAACAATAATAGTATATCATATATAATTACAACTTTATGTCGTCGCTATTGTAATACATTAAAGTGGATGACAGGTTAGATTTTGGTATTCAGTTTCATATTTTCATTTATTAATTCATGTGCAATGTTTATTTATTTAATTTTTTTAATTTATTTTCCGTTATAACTTAGCAAATAAATATAATGTAATTTTAATAAATTTATCACAATATTTTTAAACAGTTACTACATGCTTAAGTTGTAAATTGAAGAAACAGATAATATGAGTAAAAAAAATGCGCATATTTAATAGTATATATTATATATATTATGCGTATATGTATATGCATATGCATATGTATGTATTTATATTATAACGTATATATTGTAGCAGTATATATTATACGTACATATAATTGTTTATAAATCTGTTTGTTTGGTGTACCGGTTTTTTGAAAGTTAACCATTCCTTTTGAATTGTTTGAATGGGTGACAAAATCTGTATTGTTAAAATGTAGAATATAAAAGTATTAGATAAATATTTCACAATATTTAATTAGCTGCATTTATTTAATTTTTAAATTTATTTTCATTACCAAATTATTTCCTGAGTTATTGTGTTATAATTGAGTTAATTAATTGAATTATTTTCTCATCAAATAAATATAATATAATTTTAATAAATTTATCTCTATATTTTTAAAAGTTATTAGGTACTTAAGTTGTGAATTGAAGTAACAGAATTACGCATTTTTTATTCATATTACAAGTAAAAAAAAATGTATTTATTATATATAATATAACGGTATATATATTATAAACTTAAATAGTATACGTATATGTATATGTGTATTATAACGTATTTACTATAACAGTATATGTATATATAATTGTTTATTACACATGAATAAATAAATGAAAATATAAAACTAAATAATAATAAAAAATAGCAATAATTATATGTAATATATAATTACTGCTATATAAGTTGCAATTATAATTAATACATTAAAGTGGGTGACAGATTAGATTTTTGATATTCAGTTTCATATTTTAATTTATTAATTCATTGTGTAAATAAGCGGTAAAAATACAATGGTAATGGTATATATCTATGTAATTCCCTTCTATTCTATTTATATTTTTTTTTCGAAATATTCCAAAATATACCATATTTTTATTTATAAATTTATGTCCTTTTAGAATTATCTTAAAAATAAACTCGATGAAGAATCTTATTAATAATATTTGTTATTTTTTACAATAATATTTTTAGAAATTATTCAACTTTTTACTGTATTCAATTACTAATTTTAAATTTATGTTTATAAACTTAGATATTTCATCCCAAACAGTTTTCTGTAGTAAGATTATTCAATGACTTCAAAAAAAAAAAAAAAAAAAGTAACATAACTAATGTTTTCGGACTAAACCAGAATTTAAAAAAAAATTATCAAACTGGTGAATATTTCTCTCAAAACGAAAATCGAACTGACAAATCTTGCTCTGTAGAAATAGGCATATGACTTCTAAATTCTTTTAAATGCAAATTTACATTCTTCAAAATCTAAAGCTTACATTATTATTAAATGTAAATGATACATTCTATTAAATCTATATATGTTTAATAGAATAAAAAAATACACGTTTTACTTCAATTGTAGTGAAAGCCATATTTTTTTAACAGAATTTTTATAGACATTTTTTTAGCCATTTTTTTTTTTTTTTTATTTAAATGTGTTTTTTATGCTTGGTTTTTGTTTGGTTTCTCACCATTTTTACGAGTATTTCACTTTTAATTATAATATTTATATTCACTTATAGTTATAAATATTTTTAAAAATATAATTTATTTGATGGATTTTATGTATAATTATCAATAGAAAAAATAATTATGAAGTGGAAATTAATTTTATTTATTCTGAAGTTAATTTTTTTACACGTAAATGTCTTTGAATTAACCATACAGTGAACTGTGAATACTGTTTTAAAAGTTATAGGAACTGAAAAGTTTTCAAATGTTCATTAATTTTTTAAATTAAAAAAATAAATAAAAATAATACTTTTAATTTTTACATTACAAACCAAAAACCAAGAAAGTTTTTATTACACAAAACTAAATTCTACATTATTAGTAAATAAATTTTAAAAAATCTCTGTTGAATTTTTTTATGACAAATTGGAATAAACATTTCGCTTATTTACTCGATGCATGAATGCTAGCATAAACAATGTAAAAAGTTGTTATTATTATGTGTTCTGAAAAGTTTGGTTGAAGAAAAGTTCATTAGAAATTAACCACGGATCTCAGCATGTTTACTTGTATGAACAAATTATGTTATAAAGTATTATATAACATTTAAAATTTTTATATATTACTTGAGAAAAATAAAGAAAAAACTGAAAGAATCACACTCCTCCTGGTAACTCCTCTTGGTTATCAAAATTTGTATAGAAATAAAACACTTCTGATGATCTGAATATTTAACCATTAAAAAAAAAACTGTCTTTTGAATAAAAAAGGAATATTTTTGTTCATAAAAAAACCATTTTTAAATTTCATTGACAAAATTGACAACGAAGAACTATTTTTCTCCGAATTTCCTGAGAACACACGCATATATATAACATTATATAATATATTATATAATTATATTATATATAACATACTTCTTGTATACAACGAACATTTTAGTATGTATTACTGGCTATAATACTAATAGTATCTGACCATTATTTCAGGTTAAAATATTTAAACTTGTAACTTTCTGGTGCAATTTTTGCCTTATAACTTTCCATATTCAAATTATTTTAACCACTTTTTTTTGTAAATGTCTGAGTGCCAAGACACGACATTTTTTAAATAACTAAAAATGAATAAAGAAAACGATTAAAAATGATTTTTTTTTGCTTTACAATTAGGCAGTTTGTTTCTAAGGCATTCAACGTCTAGGATTATGCATCATTTAAGAGCAAATATTTGACGAAATCCCCATCACAGATGGTACTAGTGAAAGCTCCATCTTCGTCACAAATGCTCTACATTTTTAGGCTAAATCCATCTCCACTTCCCATGACAACCATTATTTCCTAAAAATCATTTAATTGATACGAATTCTGCAATCCTCCTTCTTCGCAAGGCTTCTTCGAATCTGTTAATAAGAGAGACAAACCGACAAAAGAAGATTCCCTCGAGAACGCCAACGGAAGACACTCGACACCTTCAGAGAGCTTGTCATTTCTTCTGAGAACCGCCCATTAAATTTTCTTCTGCAAATGAAAGCGCAATTACTTTCGCTCTCCATGTCATTTTCACCATATGGGTATCGTGCACCCTATCCAAAACCTCTCCACAGCTGCCTATAGGTGCCTCTTCTAAAGGGTGCCTATCAGGTCAATGGCAGGCTGGAGCATAAAAGATTCCCCCCCAGGTATAAAGGGAATTTCTGACGATGGGCGCGATGCTGCGGTAACAGATTAGTGGCCCTTTCTTGAGAATGCAATAAGCAAATATTTAATGGCCCTTTTAGATAGAACGGGTTAAGGGCCCTAGTCAAGGGCACACTAAAAGTCTCCTTAGACACGTTCCTCCAACGGACTCTCAAGAAATTTCGGATGAATAGTTTTTCGTTCAGTTTAAATCGAAGTGATCAATGAAATTTAAGAATGGGTTGTTTATGAATAAAAATTTTCCTTTTTTTTTTTAATAAAAAGACTGATTTTTTTAATGGAAAAACATTCAGATAATTAGAAGTGTTTTATTTCTGATCTTTATAGTAATTTTGACAACCAAGAAGAGTTACCAGGTGGTGATTTTTGCAGTTGTTATATAAAATATTTCTTCAAATCCTTCATCACAATGTCAGTCATCAATCCCCCTTTGCAATCCTTCAATCCTCCTTACATTATCCCAAATGTTTAAGACTAACAAATGTACACAACAAAATTATATACAAAAATGTCCTTATGATAAGCAAATACATTATCGTAATTCCTAAAATATTTTGAAAATATGTATAATTTTTATATATAATATGTCCATACCATGCATACGTCCATTCCATGTATACATAATATATTTATATAAAATATTTATATATAATATAATATGTCCCAGACTAAAGTAATATGCAAAAATTATGTATATTATTATACATATAAATTATATAAATTATATTTTAAATATATTGTAGGGATTAAGATAATGCATTTGTATATCATTTTGACATTTTTGTATAAAATTTTGTTGTATACATTCTTAGTTTTAGACATTGCATGGAACATTGTTAGGAGGATTGAAGGATTGTAAAATGAGGATTGATGGTGACATTGTGATGAAGGATTTGAAGATATATTTTATATAATAATAATCAATATTATAATTAAACAGTGTTTTAAATTAAATTCAGTACAAAAACTTTTTTAAAAACACTGAAAGATTTCAAACGCCAAAATCATGAAACATTTTTTACGTAACATAAAACAAGAAGCTATCTTAATTTCTTCTTCTTCTTCTTATTATTATTATTTTACACTTAAAAATATGGATCGAATGAACTGGGAAACAAAAAAGTATTTATTTTTTATTGAAAAGACTGTTTTTTTTTTTAATTGAAAAATATTCAGATAATCTGAAGTATTTTATTTCTGATCATTATACTAATTTTGACAACCAAGAGGAGTTTAGAAAATTTACGGTGTGATTCTTGAAGTTTTTCTTTTTTTCTAAAGTAATATAAAAAATATAAAAATCCTTTAAAATTGAAAGATTTCAAACGCTAAACTCGTGCAGCCCTTTCTCCATAACGTATAACGAAAATCTGTCTTTATTAATTTTTTTATTTTTTTTTTATTCTTTTTTTTTTTTTTTTTTTTTTTTTAAGAATGTAAGGAATTGTAATTTTATTTTATACTTTTTATTAAAATGCATAATTTAAAATATTTTGGTGATTTATGGTAATTTTGATTTTAAATAGATCGTGCATTTAAATCTGAAGTAAAAAAATTCTTCTAACAATACTGCAATAAAAAGAATTTTAAAAAAATCTTTTTTATTGCAGTACTGTTAGATTGTTCCCGATTGAATCATTCTGAGGTCTTTTCTAATATTTTAAATCCTCAAATTTGTGAAATAAATTAAAAAAATTATTTAAAAATTAATAACTCTGAAATTAAATGCAATGTAGGAAAGCATTTGATTCAGTAAAATAAGAACCCGAATTTAATAAAAGTAATGAAAACTCCTGAGATAGCATTGATCATAGAATGAAGACTGGTTAATATTAAAATATTAAAAATGTTATTATATTTTATACATCTATCTTTATAATATTTAATGCATTAACCTTGGAAAATTCATGTAAAGATCTGGAATAAAAATTATCAAATGAGCAACTTAATAAATAGATTGAATAAAACGAATAAACAATTTCTAAACGTTAAAGAGAATTTTTAAATGCTTAAAAGGTTCATTTTAAATACCAATACAATTTGCAATTGAGGAATTTTTAATGTCAATTTAGGATTTTAATATAATTGATTTAAAAGTATCTCATTTGTGGTTCGAGTATCCTAAATTGGCAATGAATAAAAATCACTTTATCAGATGGCTTACATAATCTCAGCCTTGGATCAAACCATTAACAATGCAGATCCTACGATAGGCTAGTTCACGACTTGGATATCTAGCAATGAAAGCATGGATGTGGAAGCAGCTGTAAACGATTTATAAAACGGTTGTTCATCTCTCCCTCTGCCTTCGTGGGTATATTTAATAGCTTGACAATTATGCTACGGAAAGAAGTCCTTACATGCGTGTACACAGAGCACATTTTCATTGAAAAATTCTAAATTGTTATGGTATAAATTCTGATAATCTTAAGGCTTATTTTACCTTTCCCCTCTAAAAGTTTTATTCATTATATTATTTTAACAAAATACTACTCAAGAGTTTATAAATAATTTATTTATAATTTACCTCCAAAATATTTAACTACTCATACTTCTTTCTTATTACTGATTTGTAATTATTAATAAGAATTATTACATTTACATTTTGTCAATTTTATGTAAACAATGAAAGATTTACTTAAATTTATGCTTTAAATTTTGCTCATTATAATTTTTTTTTTATTCGTTTTTCATATTTTTATGAAAATATTAAAAAAAAACCTTTTAATGTGTGTTTCAAGTTTGGAAAAACAAATGCACCTCTTTTACAAACCAAATTAACTCTTTTAAAATTAGGGTATTATTTATATGTTAGTATTCGCACATATGAATGTTTATAAAGACGTATATGCATATGAACGTCAAAATATGTATTTCTCTATGACTAGTGATGTGTTAGTATGAGTAAAGATGTATACGTTTATGCGTTTATGCGTATATATATATATATATATATATATACGCATATATATACGATATACGATACGCATATACGCTATACGAT
Organism: Caerostris extrusa; assembly: GCA_021605095.1. Taxonomy (NCBI): domain Eukaryota; kingdom Metazoa; phylum Arthropoda; class Arachnida; order Araneae; family Araneidae; genus Caerostris; species Caerostris extrusa. The sequence continues at coordinate 21,085 of BPLR01016697.1, read as the reverse complement.
ACGCATATATATACGATAATAAATGTATGAGTAGAATGCGTTTGTATGTGTGAATGCATGTTCGTGAGAGTATATGTATGTGAGCACGCATATACATGTGTTCCTGTGTTTGTATGTGTGTGCATATATGTGTGTATATGTGTATATTTATGTATTTGCATATGAATATATGTATATATACACATGCGTGTTATGTATGTGAATGTGTAAGCTTTTGTATGTACATGTGTATATGTGCGCATGTGCAGGTTTGTGTATGTGCGTGCATGTGCATGTGTATGTATAATATCTACGTGTATGTGTTCAGTGTATGTATTTGCATATGTGTATATGTATTGCATGTACACGTATGTACATCTGTATGTATCTGTGTTCGTGTTCAATGTATGTATGTGCGTTTATGTATAGGATGTATATGTGCGTGTGTATGTATTGCATGTACATACATGCCCATCTACGAGTATGTATGTGCATTTATGTATATGTCCGTGTGTATGCATTGCATGTTCAATCTATGTATGTGTGTATATGTGCATTGTATATATGCATATGCATGAGTATGTATGTCCATATGCATGCATATGAATGTGCATGTATAAGTGTATGCAAACATGCATGCATAGGTATGTGCATGTGTATGTGTATGCAAATATGTATGCATATGTAGGTGCAATTGCATTTGCTGTTTATGCAGTATGTGGATGTTTATGTATGAGTATATATATATGCATGTGTGATATATATACTCATACATGTGTATATATATGCATGTATGAGTATATATATGCATGGTGTATGTATATGTAGGTTTATAAGTATACGCGCAGATTTACATACATGTAAATTTATAATATGTGTAGGCGCGTGTATGTATGAGCATATGTTTGTGTATGTGCATGTACAAATACACCTGCACAAGTACATACATATGCATGCACATTCACATAGATGCACATACATATGCATGCATATTCACATACATACACATACAAATGCATGCATGTTCACATACATACACATACAAATGCATGCATATTCACATGCATACTTATACGCATGCTCATATCTAACATCACATACATATATAAACATGCACATGCAGATGAGCGTAAGTACATCATCATAAACATACTATACAAACGCAGATACAAATGTGTTCAAGGACATACACATAGACAAACACACATATATGTGCACAAATATACAAGTATGCATAACCACATGAAATCCATGCAAAAATTTACACGCATGCATATAATGATACAAAATACTCGCAAATACATCTGATAAAATGTATTTCATTAAAAGAAAAAAATATAAAGTCAAATATTATTAGCAATATCTAAGGTTTCCTGTTATATATACAGTCTGAGTAAAAACTTTAAGGCCAGTTGACATTTTTTGAGAAAATGGAAACATTTAAACTGAAGAATTAAAATACCATTTGATTGATAATTATTGAGCTTAAATAAAAGTAAAAAAAAAAGTAGAAAAATTAATTTGCAAATATTTTATTATTAGAAAATATTACAGAACACACAGATGAATATTTGAGGCTGAGTAAAAACTTTAAGACCAACATAGAAAATAACATATAAGAAAAAAATTACAAATTCTTAGAAGGTTGTGTAGGAGCCATTACTTCGAATTACTTCAAATATTCTTGTTTTCATGGATGAAACAAGTTTTTGACAAAGGGTGGATTCGGTTTTATACCATTCATCTTCGATAGTAGATTTCAGCTCTGTTGTTGTTGTAAAATGTCTCCCATTTGCATAAACTCTTCTTGCTAAGTCAGCCCAAAGGTTCTCGATTGGGTTGAGGTCAGGTGATCTAGCTGGCCATTTCCAGTTTCAACATTCTTGACTTGCAATCAATTTTTGTGCTGTTACTCGAATGGATCGGTGCATTGTCTTGCTGATATTTCCAATTTTCTCCAGCAAGACATTCAGCATTTGGCAAAAGATGATTTGTTAGGACATTTTGGTATCCTTGTGAATTCATTCTACCTGAAACGAATGCAATTGAGCCCACACCATTGTAAGAAAAACAGCCCCAAGTCATGAGAGACCCTCCACCTCATTGGCGCTTGGAGAATATTTCTTTTTCATTTCTTATATCATGCCAGTAGAAATTCCAGTCATCTGGTCCATCCAAATTCCATTTTTTTTCGCCAGAAAAAATAATTTCTATCCATTGGTTGTCCCAGGTCATGACTTTCTGGCTAAAGTTCAAACGCTCTATTTTGTGTCTCTGCAGTAACTGAGGCTTAGTCAATTTTGCTGTATAAGCGTACCTTCCAGACCTTCTAATTGTGTTATAAATCGTTTTTTGACAAACTTTTAAACCTGTCGTCGGAATCAGTTTCCTGGTTGAGTACTTTCCAGTACATGCAAGTTGGCAAACTCTTCTTTCATCCCGCGAAGACAAAGCTTTTAGGTCTTCCCCCAGTATTCTTTTTACCATAATTCTCTTTCAATTTAAAAAATTGTTGACTACAGTCTTTGATCTTCCTATCTTTATCGCAATAGCACGACTACTCATTCCTGTTGAAGACAAAGCTTCGATCTGTCCTCCTTCACGATCAGTTAACTTCTTACCCTTCGCCATCTTCACAAAGATCACCAATACTTCGAAGAAACGTATGACCAATATGAAAATTGCAGCGTTGCCACAAGCTAGTAGTTGCAATGGTAATTGCACGATTATATTATATTTATTTTTAAAAAATGACTGGTGGCCTTAAAGTTTTTACTCAGGCAGAAATACTAACTTTGTAAATAACCACATGTTTCTCATAATTATGTATTTACAAATTATGTTTACAGCATTTATTTCTTATCAATGAACTTTAATAATTAATATTATTTGAATCCCTTTTATTTCATTTTACATTTTCTCAAAAAATTTTACTGGCCTTAAAGTTTTTACTCAGGCTGTATATGCATGTGTGACAATGCAATTTTAACGGCCCTAAATTATAATCTGAAGTATATTTTTATTATTTTTAAAGCACCTGTTTTTATTAAATTTATCTGAGTTTTTAAAGCAGACAGTAATTAAATATTGAAAAATATTGCATACATCATGAAATTAATACAGTGATAAAGCAGAAAAAAGCAGTATGGGTATAAATTTAGAAATCTGTAATATGAATAATTTAAAGTTTAGAAATTAGTACATTCAAAATGATAATAAAAAGTTAATATCTGTTACTTGAATAGGAGTCCTTTCAAGAGAACAGGGCAAATAATTTATTACTTTCCTACATGGATTAGTAGAAAATATTCATGAACCAAAATAATGATTTTAGCATTTCTAGTGAACAATGTTATGCTAGGAAAAAAAAAAACATTCATTATAATATTGCCCACGAAAAAAAGTGCTTATCAGAATGAAAATTTTCAGCTAGAAATACGTTCCTAAAGCATATATAAAAACTTCAATTAAAAGACTACATTGAGAACATACATAGAGTTAAATAGTAAGGGAAACCATACTTATTGTGTTGTAAAATAAATGATCTCTGAGAGAGCTGAGAGTGTAAGTTGAGAGAGCGAGAAGTGCTGAAGAGGGTGTTCATAGTGAGCTTTTTAGTTTATATTTAGCTGTGGCGCCCTTCTTATTACTGAATTTGATGGCAAAATCGAAGCTATTGCTGTAGCTATTCAACAATTGTCGATTCGAAGTCGCTCTTTTATAAAAGCAGTCATATTGCCTGACTTCAAGAGTGCACTTCAAACCCTTTTGCATAATCAAAATTGTTCCCAAAGAGTCTTGGACTGCAGGCCTTTTGCTTAAGACTCATGCTCACAGAATTTCTTTCTAATGGAGTTATGAGCAACGGAAAAGCTGATATACTGGCTAAGAAAGGAACCTCTGATAGAGCAACGCATTCATCGACCAATTTCATTTCATACGACCCAATTGTTTGTTGACTTGATTCTTAGGAAAATTCTTAAACAGGATATAATTCAACGCGCTATTGATGGAGAATTCTGGGGGAGGAGAAGATTATTCAAGAAAGACAACAGTAGCTCTCTTTAAACGTTTAACTGGTCATGATTGTTTATGTGACCACATTTATAGAACTGGATTATTGGATTCTTCAAACTGTGCTTTGTGTGGCTCTAGTCGGCCTATGACTTTTGAACATTTAAATAATTGTAATGCACTTTCTCGGTATGAGGACAATGTCAAAAATACTGGTGAGCCTGTGAACAAAGGACTTAAGTGCCAATCTTAAGCATTTGTGAAAAAAATAAAATTAAGATCCGTTTATACTGGAAATCCATAGACAGCTGGATTAAACTAATCAGTCGGGGAAGACATGTAACCCATGTTGACATTCCTGTGAATTAAACAGTTGGCAATTTTGCAAAAAAGGGTGATTGAGAACATTGCAAAGACCTTAGCATTTCAAATTCTTTGACAAGATGTAGAGAGGAATTAATAAGTATTCCAAAATGCAAAATAGCAAGATGAATAGAGCAATCACTAAATAAATTATTAAGAGAAACTGTGACTTAAAAACAAAAATTTAAAAGGTACAATATCTAATTAATTTTTCAAAAACTGCTTACGAATTGATTGACTTCAGAATGAATTGTAATTTCTGCAGAATGTTCATCTTATTTTCATATTAATTAATTATATGAACAAATGGGACTGTAATGGCATAGTAACCAGAGGATTGGCATTTGTCAATAGCAGCCATTTATTTCCTGAAATAATAATAAATAATATTTCAATGTTGCAATAAATAACAAGAAAACAATATAAAAATATAAATATATAATTAGAGTTTAGGTATAATGATAAAATAATTATTAAATTCATAGCATAATAAATAAACTAAATATACAGCTGGGTGCGTTAGTGAGATAAAAGCGTTTGGCTATTTTTGGCTTTGACTGTTTGGCTGGTGTCCAGCTTTTTACGCTACCGGATGTATGGCATCTATTTAGAAAATTATGAAATTTTGTCTTAAGGATTATTTATTAACATTATGTGGGGCCTGAATGGCCAAGTGTCTGGCGCTCAGTGTCACAGGTTTCGAGATCGAGTCCGCCGGTGCCATGCATGTTTGTAGTGGTTAAGAATCCACTTTAAGCCGTCTGCTATGACCGTAGAGCGTCACGCAGCCCAATCAAACTTCTCACCCACATCCTTCTCAAACTGTAAAGGGGCAACTTCGCTCTAGGCACAGTGGTGAGGTGTAGTAGTAGTGTTAACATTATGTATTACGGTGGTATTTTGGTTTAGTCTTACTTTGGAGTAAATCCAACTTGATATACGTCGCATTTGATCGCTAAAGATTTTGTTTGGTGTACGACCTTCGTTTGAAAAAACGATATCGCATACGTCAAATCCTTGCCAAAAACGATGGATTTCAAAACTTATCAGAGAACTACATCCCAACAAGGGTCAAACAAAATATAATAACAAATAACAAAATATAATAATATAAATAAATATAATGTCTGACAATTAGATTTTTAGTGAAATAAACAAATAAATAAAATTTTTATGTTATGATAAAAACGAGTATTTCAAAAGAGTTTTTTATGGAAAATTTATATTTTAACTAAAGTGTCTATAAATTTAATTATTGGATTGCAATATACGCTTTACAGCAAATGCCGAAAATGCTTTTCAAACTAAATTTAAAATTCATATCATTCCATTGCATTTACAGTTGTTGAACGTTAACTTTCAAAGACAATCTTTAATTTTTTTTAATGTATATTCATAGTTGTAAAATTCTTTTAATTTTTAAATGTATCTAGAGAAAAACTTAAAACAAACGTAATTGATAAATTTTTTTATTGGCAATATACACTGAAGTGACAAAAGTCATGGGATACCTCTTAATATCGTGTCGGCCCTCCTTTCGCCCGGCGAAGTGCAGCAACTCGACGTGGCATGGACTCAACAAGTCGTTGGAAGTCTTCTGCAGGAATATTGAGCCATGCTGTCTCGATAGACGTCCATAATTGTGAAAGCGTTGATGGTGCAGGATTTTGGGCACGAACAGACCTCTCGATGATGTCCCATAAATGCTCGATGGGATTCATGTCGGGCGATCTGGGTGGCCAGATCATTCGTTGGAATTGTCAGAATGTTCTTCAAACCAATCGCGAACAGTTGTGGCCCGGTGACATGGCACATTGTCATCCATAAAATCCCATCGTTGTTTGGGTACATGAAGTCCATGAATGGCTGCAAGTGATCTCAAGTAGCTGAACATAAGCATTTTCAGTCAATTTTCGGTCAGTCGCACCAGAGGACCAAGTCCATGCCATGAAAAACAGCCCACACGATTACGGAGCCACCACCAGCTTGAACAGTGCCTTGCTGACAGTTTGGGTCCATGGCTTCGTGGGGTCTGCGCCACACTCGAACCCTACCGTCAGCTCTTACCAACTGAAATCGTGACTCATCGGACCAGGCCTCGGTTTTCCATTCATCTAGGGACCAACCGATATGCTCACGTGCCCACGAGAGTAGCTGCAAGCAATGTCGTTCTGTCAGTAAAGGTCTTCTGCTGGAATAGCCCAAGAAAGCCAAATTTCTCCTCACAGTTCTAACAGACAAGTCTCTTGTACGTCCCACATTGATTTCTGCGGTTATTTGACGCAGTGTTGCTTGTCTGTTTGAATTTACGACTCTTTGCAGACGACGCCGGTCGTTAAGTGCAGGCGGTCGACCACTGCACTGTCCATGGTGGGATGTTATGCCTGAAATTTCATACTCTCGGCACACTCTTGACACAGTGGATCTGGGAATGTTGAATTCCCTAACGATTTCAAATGGCATGACCCATGCGTCTAGCTCCTACTAACATTCCGCGTTCAAAGTCTGTTAATTCCCGTCGTGCGGTCATCATCACGTCAAAACCTCTTCACATGAATAACTTGAACAGAAATGAAAGCTCTGCGAAAAGCACTGTGCATTTATACCTGTTCTACGTGATGCTACTGCCATCTGAAAATTTGCATATTGCTATCCCATGACTTTTGTCACTTCAGTGTATATATATATATTACTCATAATAAAATTAGATTAACTTTATTGAATCTTGCAACCTAAGGCATACCAGTAAATGATGAAAACACTTTACGCTATGAAAATGTTTTTAAATTTTTCAAACTCGATTTTCTCTGAAAATTATCCATACCTAGTTACTTTGATTAGTTCATATCTTAGTCATGACTTACCTATAGTATAAATTTCTATCACATGAGTGGCGATAATTTTTGACTTCTGAATGCAGTTCTTTACAAATCTAACATTTGTTATTTATTGTAAAAATATAAAAGAGCTTTAATGTAACTTAAAAGCATAAAAAATTAAAATTCAATGATTTTATTTTCATAACTCTCATAGGAATAGCAGTTGAACTATTTGATGGATTTTAAAATATTTTTTATCTATTAAGGACACCCAAAATTACTGATATGTGATAAATTTAAGTTTATTTTTATTGAAAAAATCTCAAAAACACCATTAAAAATTCACATTTTTGGTATTGCTTTAAATTTCAAATTTTTATTTAACAATTTCCTAATTCACATTTTTTTTTTAATGTAAAAAGTTACTCTAAATATTTTTTCCCATGCTTTCCTGCTAAAAGTTTCGTTAATTTCTTTTTTTTTTTTTTCTTTCCATATGTTTCATTATCTCACCCATCCATAAAATAATTATTAGTGTCTTTCCCAGAAACAAATCGATTTGTTTTAAAAAACCCATTATAAAAATTAATTAACTATTAATGCAAATTTTTAACTATGGATGATAAAAAATACCAGTGTTAAAATTAATTTTTGTGATTTTTTAATAGTTTAAATAGTTCTTACGGATAAATTGTTTTAAAATCTTTAAAATGTCACGAATTTCAAAATTTAGATAACACACTTTTATTGTTGTATTTTTGTGACACTTCCAAATAAAATTTTAATTGACAAAACTAATTAAAAGATTTTTAACTTCTATAATCAATGATAGTAAATGTTGTTGTTACTAATCCCCCTGGTGCAGGAAAGCCTACAGCAGGCCAGGAAGACCCGTAGCAGGTGATTGGCCCATGGCTAATGGCAATATGCAGCTTCACTTTAGTGATTTCCACGACTGACTAAATATCAAGACAACGCTCTACGATTTTATTAGACAGGGACCTACGGTTTAAAGTGGATTCCCAACCACTACAAACACCCATAGCCCGCCGGGATCAGAACCCGAAACCAGGGGCAACGAGATCCCACAGCGCTAGACACTCGGCCATTCATGCACATAGTTAATGTAATATTAATAACAAGTATGATTTAAAATTCATTTACATTAAAATTTAAATAATCAAATCCTTTTTTTTTTTAGCTTATTAAGGCATTATGAAATAAATGATTTTATAAAATAAAACAGATAATTTTATATGTGTGTGCATATTACTTACGATGTTTAATAAAAGGAAAAATAATAAAATTTTTGCATTAATTTACTGAGTTTCTAACGGAAAAAACGTTAAGTTTTATTTTTAACGAAGTATTGTAATAGATAAGGCCCACTTACTTGTGAAATTAAAGAGAAATAATAAAATGCATTAAAGATTTTAATAATTAATTACTTTTATGTTGAAATATTTTAATGGAACGCTCTTTTTTATTTGTTTATTATTAATATATATTTTTTTCATTGTAAATCTTTTCACTGGTGCTTTGCAGGGGTGGAGCAAAATAAAGTCGTTTCACCTGGCCACAGGGGTAGGCGAGCGAGATTTTCCCAGGTGCTTGCTGCGGGAGCTCCGACCCGCATGTAAAAGGGATGAATGCGAAATTTAGAATAAAAAAGGGGGCTTTTATTGGGTAGAGATAGGTTGAACAAGATTAGTTTTTTTTTACTCTTTTGATAAAATTGTTAAATAAAAACACACTGCTTAAAACACACAGAAGTATTTTGATATATAAACAAAAATAAAATATAAATAAAACACACTGAATTCAAATTTACAGAAACACTAGCAATTATGAAAATATTTTTCCTTAAAAGAGCATGGATTTTGATTGTTATGAATTTGTTTCTTTAAAGACTTTATGTATTAAAAATATGTAAGAACTTTTAAATAGAATAAATTAAGTATTAACCACATCTACTAATTTAAATGAAGCCTATATTAAAAAAAAAATAAAGCATTCAATTCATGAACATTTTTCAGAAATAATCATAGTAATCTTCAAAAATAACCATAATAGCATCAGGGCCTTTGAGAGGAAAGTTTTGAGAAAATTTTCGGACAAAGAGTTGACATTAATATATTGATTAGAAGACCAAACAAAGAAATTGAACACCTAATTAAAAACAGAGACATTGTGAGATACGACATATAAAGAATCCGCTGGCTCGGACATGCACATCGCCAAGATGAGGGAAACGTCAGTAAAAGGATTTTTGTTATGTAAATTGTTCAACAATAGGAAGAGAGGAAGACCAAAGAAAAGGTGGATGGATAGTGTCGAAGAGGATCTTAGACACCTGAAAATTATTAACTGGAAGAGATTGGCATTGGGCGAGACAGTTGGAGAGCTGTTGTGTGGGAGGCTCAAGTCTGTAATGCCAGTAAAGAAGAAGTATTTTGGTATTTAAAAGATTTAAATAGTAATTGAATTATAAAAGAATCGATTTGCTTATTCTGACAATTAATTTAATATTTCAAAATAATTTGCTATATTTCAAAAAACATACCAGAACCTTTAAAGAAAGTTGACTTTTTATTAAGTCCAAATCAACAGAATCATCAGAAATAACCATAATAATCATCAGAAATAATCATAATTAGATTGAATAAAAACTATTCGTAAAATAGTTAAAGACATAAAAGGTAATGAAAATAAAATAAAGACAAAATTCATAACTGAACTAGTACATTTGAGGAATTTAGATTTTTAAAATGAAATCCTCGAAAAGTATAAGAATTAAATTTGACAAAATGTGCTTTGTAGAGCATTTCAGGAATTTATCATTCAGAGTATAAAAAAAAATTAAAAATGTTAGAATTGAATAAGATAAACTAATTAAAAAGACATTTTTTTCATTAGATTTCTTTTTTCTGAATTAGATTTGAATTATAGTTAAAAATTTCAGTATTTAAAAAATATGATGTTCTTGGTTTGTTAAAACTTAAATTTATCATGAAATAAAATAGATTCTATCTAATAATAAATAGCTAATCTATCACCTAATATTGTTGTATCTAATCCTCAGCGTCCTGCAGTGGGGCATTTTTGTTGTGATGCAGCACCCGTAGGTAGAAGTCTGGATTGGCTCAGAGTCGCTGAAGAAGCAGCCAATAGACTTTTAGGAGGCCCTCATTTTAGTGTCTTATGGGAGAAAATCGAGTAATCCGGCTGACGAGGTAAGATGCTGAACATCATAAACGCCATCGAGTCTCCTCGATTTTTGAAGTAGTGTCTATAACAAAGCTGCCATCGGATTGAACTTCATCCCTAATGTTCACCAGTGTTCACTAATGCTCACTCACATTACCACTGAGCCATGAGTCGGGCACGAGCTAATCTTAAAATTATGAATGTTTTTCATTTTTATTATTCATAATCTAATAATTTTATATTTAATAATTTTAATACATACACTTAAAATAAATTGAAAGTGTCTTTTTTTTTCTTTAACAAAAATAAAATAAATTTTGATGCTATGTTCAATTCAAATGGTCTTTTGAAATGTTTAATAAGTAAAATTTATTTATGATGGCATATTTCAATTTGAATAATAAATCAGTTTTTAATAAAACAGTGGAAAAATCTATGCAATTCGTTCAATTCTTTGAATATAATTTTTTTTAAACAGAGAATACTACTTCCATTGTAATCAAAAGTTAACAGTTGTGAGTCGATTGATCTGAAAGATCTCTTATGCGAAAGTCAACACATATCTTTCACTGAATTAAATATATTTTGTACCCATTTTGTAATCCAGGGCTGACATATGGAGCTAGCGTGCAGCAGGGCCGAGATTTGAATCCTCTGGCGGCATTGTTGTAGTCATTGCTTCAGAAATAAGGAGATTTGATGACAAATATGACAATATATATAAACGTATCTCACATCGATGATTAGGCTACCTGATGGGGAGTTTTCCGATTTCTTCTTATGTGGTTCCTTTAAAGTCTTCCCGGAAAGGCTATGTCCATCCGTCGTGGATGCATAAATGGTACATGAGGTCCACTGATGTTCAACAATAGAGAAACAAAAGAAAGAAGCAATTTTATTAATATGAACTATTTTTTTTAATTGTATCATGTTTATTAGTTGGTTGGTTTGTCGCTCTACGGTCATTTTAACACACTTTGAGCTAATTAGAATGGGATCTACAGTTTAACGGGGAATTCGAACCAAAAGCCTATGGTACCAAAGGCCAATTGGCCATTAGGTCTCATCAGTCATTTCGATCCTCGTTTATTAAAGAACATTTAATGGTCTTTTTAAATACTGAAATTTCAGTCTAATTTTATTATTATTATTATTAACCAGAAACAGTAGCATCTCTATTTTCTTACATAAAAATGTTACTATTGATGCATTATAAAGAAATAGCCTATCAGTCACTCCGATCCTCTAATTCAAACACTTCATTAATTCAAAATTAGTTCATAAGAATCATTCTGATTACATTTATAATAATAATTTTTGGTACATTTATAATAATCATTATTATACATTTATAAAAATCATTATTATACATTTATAAGAATCATTCTGATGCATTTATAAGCATTCTGATACATTTATAAGACTGGTGAAGGATAGTTTGGGCCCCTTTTTAATATCAAAAGGGGTTAATATTTAAAAAAAAAAGGATTACCAATTTTTTTTGCGTAAAAGAAATTTTTTTCTGTCACGTATTTTTTATATTACTTTTATAGTAAATATGCAAAGAAAAATTCTAGAATTTCTTTTTAATTTCTAACTTTTTCCCAGTCATAATATACTTTGACAGAACGTCATTTTATTTTTTTAAAATTATATAAATTTAATCATTAATGTTACATTACTTATATTATTATTTAGTAATATTTATTTATTAATATTGCTTTTATTATCTATTTTATACGTTGATTAGATTAATATAATGCTTAAAATAGTTCGATATTTAATTAAAAGAATTTTAAGAAATCGTTTGCAAATATTTATTATGAAAGAAAAAATTAGAAGTTTCAATGAATGTTCACTTTAAAATTCTTTTATATTTAAATATAAGAAGTTTTTAAATTTTTCATATAATATTGCTATAAATAAGGTAAATATCCATTTATCTGTCAATCGTAAATTATTTCAAATTATACTACATTGAAACCATAAACTTAAAAGATATCTAAAAATAATTATTATTTAATAAAAGAATTTGTAATTAATTTACTTTTCTCTTTGAAACAAATGAATAATTCACCATACGAAATAATTGTTATATCTAATTTTTCTTAAATTTCTTTAAAAGAAAAATCTTTTCAAAATATAGTATTTTTAATTTTACTAAATTCTTTATTTTTTTTTTTTATCTTTTATTATGTTTTCCTGTATCCTGTCAGGTTAATTAATATATAGGACACTAAAAATAGAACGATATATATTTTTTAGATTTCTTTAATAAATACCTAAAATCATTTGATGGGACTTGAAAAATGTTTTTGAATTTTTTTTTCTCAAATTAAATGTTTACATTTATATTTAAATTGTATACCTTTAAATAAAAACATTTTTTAAAACTTACCAAACTAATTTTTGATTTAAATAAATTTTTTTAGCATATTTTAAATCTTTTATGCAATTATTTTTTTACGAGAGTTCAAAGTATAAAAAAACCAGGAAAAATTAAATTTTTATACATAATTTTCTAGAAAAAATTTCTTAAATGGTGTTGTTATATTCTTCTGTTTTGACATGATTATTTCCATTTTATGATATTCAAATTTTTGCTGTTTTATGTTTTTGGTAGTTCTACTATATTCATATTCATGCATTTTGTGTTTCGCAATTTCTTTTAAATTTAGTTAAATTTTTATAACATTTGATTTTTTAAAATCATACATTCAAGATATGCAATTTTATGTGAAGTATATTTCTTCACTGAAATACATTTAAAAAAATCGGAAAGTTAATTTAAGAGATTGTTCTTAAAGAATATTCAATAATTCAGTATTCTTTAGAGCGATTAAAGTAGTCTAATTTAACGAAATTACAATATATATGTGGCTTTTTTTTTGACTTTTTTAAATTATTTACTCACTAAAAATAAAATATTAAAATGTGCTAACTGAATAATTTTCTTCGTCAAGGAATCTAATTTCTACCATAATTCACTATTTTTGGAAATTTTAGTGAGAAAATTATCTTACCTTTTTTCCTTTGCCCTCCGTATTGTTACAATGTTCAATAACATTAAAAAACAAAATACAAAAGAAAGAATTCTGACTCCAGCTTCTTAGAATATTAATATTATCCTTGTATTTAAGTTTTTATCGTTATTTCTGTTTGCCACCTAAACAGATAAAATAATAATAAGTTTTTTGAGTAAGAATTTTTTTTTTTAATTATTGCCAAATTTCGATTCTATATAAATGTTTTTCAAACTCTATAAAAGGAACACTATTCATTATTGCAGAAATTATAATAGTCATAACATATTTTATGTTAGTTCTTTCAAGGTTATTTGTTTTTGTATACTTGAATTAATTCTTTCATTCTTTGTGTATTACTTCATTCAAAATCGTTTGCAAAACGACAAATAAGTTTTAAAAACTTTTTATTTCAGAATCCAAATATTTATTTTCAGCTCTGTTAACTTCGTAAAGTACATTATTTTCATATTAATCATTATCATTAATACACATCATTTTAAATTAATATATAAGCAAATTTCAATGATAAAACAATTTAAATCGTGGAAGTTTATAAGTTAAAATTAATTTTAACACTAGCTACCAAGTAATTATTTATTTATTTATTATTATTATTTTTTTTTGCTGCGTTTGAATAAATAATATTTTTTTCGCTTTTGAAATAATTTGAATTCTGATTGATATTTTTATTTTTTATTATTAAAATTCTTCTAACTGAATAATGCTCGTGAAGAATTATTTTAAATTTTCTTTCTGCCTTTTCTCTTAAAATAGTTTTTCTTTGACGGACAAAAAAATTAAATGAATAAAAAAAAAAAAATCGTGAAATAAATTGTTTAACTTTTTTTATAAGAAAAAGATTCTGCTTTCATACAAAAAGCACATTTTTTTTTTTTTAACGGATTTAATATACATGCTTGTACTTACCTGATTTAGTATAAATCCTTGATCCATTTTAAAAAGATCAGAGTTGTTTTTACAGTTGACCTTGCTTATTCTGTTTTATTTTTATTGATTACATACAACGGATTTCATCAACATCTACGAATTTTTGTTATTTTTCATTTTATAATTTTATTAAATAAATAATTCTTTTTAAAAAAAGGGCATTTAATTATCTATTTTTGAGACTTATTAACTCAAAGGGATCCCTACACGGCCAAGGATTTCCGTATTAATCTACAATAAGAGTTATTATTACAGCTAAGCTGAAATAATAAATATACTTTTAAGAATTTATTATTTATTATTTAAGAATTTTAAGAATTTATTATTAATAATTGATTAATTAATTTTTATATTAATCAAGAATTAAGAATTTATTATTTAAAATTTTTTTCACCTTTTTTTCTATAAGAAAAAAAAAAAAGATTCTGTTTTCATTCAAAAGCAATTTTTTTTTTACTGATTTAATATGTGCTTGTACGAACACCGATTTAGTATAAATCTCTGATCCATTTCAAAAAGATCAGAATTGCTTTACAGCTAAGCTTAAATAATAGATACTTTGAGAATTTATTATTTAAAATTGTTTACACCTTTTTTTTCTATAAAAATATTAACCTCTGATCCATTTAAAAGATCAGTTGTTTTACAACTAAGCTGAAATAATAAATACTTTTAAGAATTTATTATTTGTTATTTAAAATTGTTTATTATTTAAAAACTTTAAGAATTAGTTAATTTTTGTAATAAGAATTAAGAATTTATTATTTAAATTGCCGATACCTTCTTTTTTTTTCTGCAAGAAAAAAATTCTATTTTCTTTCAAAAAAAAATTTTGTTTTACTGATTTAATATGTGCTTGTACATACACAGATTTAGTATAAATTTCTGATCCCTTTCAAGAAGATGAGTTGTTTTACAATTAAGTTGAAATAATAAATACTTTTAAGAATTTATTATTTATTATTTAAAATTTTAAGAATTTGTTATTAAGAAATAATTAATTTTTATATTAAGAATTAAGAATTTAAAATTGTTTGCATTTTCTTTTTTCTCTAAGAATAAAGATTCAGTTTTTGTTTAAAAAAAATTTTTAGGAATTTTTACTGATTAATTAATTTTTACGTGCTTGTATGTAGCACCTTTTTTTTTTGATAAAGATTTTGTTTTCGTTTAAAAAGTTTTTTTACTGATTTAATACGTGCTGATCTCGATTTCAAAACATCTGAGTTGTTTTACAACAAAGCTGAAGTAATAAATATTTTTAAGAATTTATTATTTATTGATTAAAATTTTTAGGAATTTATTATTTATTATTTAAAATTTTTAAGAATTTATTATTAAGTATTAATTAATTTTTTTATATTAAGAATTAAGAATTTATTATTTAAAATTGCCGACACCTTCTTTTCTATAAGAAAAAAATTCTGTTTTCGTTCAAAAAACATCTTTTTTTCCTACTAATTTAATATGTGTTGTACGTAAATACACCGATTTAGTATAAATCTCTGATACTTTTCAAAAAGATCAGAGTTGTATTGCAGCTAAGCTGAAATAATAAATACTTTTAAGAAGATTTCTTTTTTTCTAAAATTTTTTTCAGCTTAAAATAATTCCCTCTTTAAGGGAAAAAATAAATAAATAAAAATTCGTGAAATAAAACTACCAAAAGTTTTTGATATGGGAAAAAGATATTTTTTTTAAAACAAAAAGTTTTACAAACTGTGGATACAATTTTTTTTATGTGTGTTTGGGTATTCCGAGATGAATCAGATATTTTTTTCAGTTAAGCTGAAACGTAAATACTTTTAAAGATCCCCTTCTCAGACAGCGTTACACATACAGTATTACGATATGTTCTTTTCAAAATCTGGATGTTTTACTTCCTTAAAACACCACCTGTTGTAACAGCCCTTGCTTATATGTACTACTTCATTCACTTTTCATTAAATATAACTCATTGTCAAAAAACCTACCTGAAAGGTGTATAGCCGGATTAAAATTTATAGCCGGCACTACTTATAATACGGAGGAAACTGAAGGTCGACTTTAAGATCGTGAAAACGTCCTTGAAGAAAGGGGCGAGCTTGAAGAAGAAGAAAAAAAAAGTTGATGAAGAAACTAGGTGAAAAAAATCGTCCCAAGAACTTCTCCTTAGACCAGACTTCCTTGAAAGTTTTCAGCATCCCCCTCTTCAAGGGGTTTGGATTCATGGACCATATTTCACGGTGAGATCAATCATTTTGTTGCTACACGCTTCATTGGTGGAACCTTTTGCCATTTACATCGTTTTCCCATGTGGGCACAAAGAATTTCTCACAACGGAGGCGTTCTTGCAAGGAAGTGATGATCAATAGTGGAGGGTTTTTTAAAATTTTTCCTTCAAGGTTTTTTGTGGCATCGTAATAACAGGAGCGTGTAGCCGGCGTGAAAACGATTTTTAGAACATCAATTTAAACTTGTATTTTTTCATTTTTCTTTCTTTTTTAAAAGTTACGTGAAGTAAAAAATTAAGTCAAAAAATGATTTTTTTAAAAAAACTTAAAGATTACTTAGTAAATGTTCCATGATGATAAATGTTCCAAAGGGAAAAAAAAATTTTAAAAATTCCATTTTTCAAGTGAATAGCTTCTATTATTTTTTTTAAAAAAACCTTAAGTACTCTTTTAATCCTTTAAGTGTTAGTGGCATATTGCTTCATTATTTTTATAGTGTTAGAAGAAAAAGGAGGATAGAAAGATTGCCCTTTTTATAACATTATCTTATCCTCATAAATCTCAACACGAAATATTGAACAGCTCAATTATTTTGAAATTGAAAAATAAGTGGCTTTCACACAAATTTAGTTTTGATTTTTTTGTTCTTCTTTTTTTGAAAATGAGTAGATTTTTAGTCTAAAGTAATAGCAATAAGCAATAAATTTTAAAATAATAAATTTATATTAACTCTGCATTGACATTTTATTAAGGATTAGTTAATGCTTAAAAATGTCATATTTTTAGTCAGTTCATTCATATGCAGTTTTGAAGTAAAAAAAAAAATTAGATATAAAATAAGGTAATAAAAAAATCTTAAATATTAATTTTTTGAGTTTAAGTATTATTTACAAACTGGCAAATTTCGAAACAGGGGTTTTTTTAATAGGTTTTTTAGAGTTGTCAGCTCTACGCCCAAAGCTCTTAATTTATCAACTGCTTCTTAAGTGGTCCTGAACCACTATAAAACATCCATGGCACGGCAGGGACTCGAATTCGAAAACCTGTAGCATAATAACTTTTTATATAAAAATATTTTTATTAGCTCTACATTATTTAATCAATACTTAATAAAATGACATTTTTTATTGAATTAATTCATATGTAGTTTTGATGTAATCAAAAAATATAAAATAAAATAAGAAAAGTTCTTCAATGTTAATTTTTAAGTTTGAGCATTATTTACACACTGGCAGCTTCCAAAACAGGAGATGTTTCCATTTTATGAGGTAAGATTGTCAGCTACGCCAAACGCTCTACAATCACATTAAAATATTAGACCAGGAATTATATTTTAAAAATAGATTTCCCACCTACTACAAACATTCAAGGCACCACCAGGACTCGAATCTAAAACCTGTGGTACCGAGCGCCAAAGCGCTTATTTACAAACTAGACAATCAAGAAAAATAATTGTTTATATCAGTATAAATTCCCACCACTGTTTCTTATTAGATTTAATGTATTAAAACTATTTAGAACTACTAACAGATATAGCCTCAATACTGCTACTTGAATATTGAGATGTCTGTACCTTGAATATACAAATTTAATTTGGATGTAACATTGTTCTTATGAAAATAATTCATTTTAATTTATTAATTTATAAGTTCTAAACAGCAATTTTTTTCTTATTAAAAATCCCAGCTGTATCAAAAATTTTTTTTTTTTTTTTTACTCTAATATTAAAGAAAATTATTTCACTTATATCAGAACAATTTTTTTTTGCCCGACACGTGAGTCAGTTGCAACGTGTGCCGCTAGTGATTGTTAGGGTTGCTTCGTTAGTCGGCTACCTGGTGGAGTTTTCCGGGTTTTCTCCATACGACATGCACATGGTGGGTTAAAGGCTCTCCCTAAAAGTCCCCCGAAAGGTACTGCCCTCCTTCTAGAGTCAAGCAGCCAAGTCAGACTTCTACCTACGAGTGCTCCGTCACAACAGAAGCTGCTTCCTCCTTCCAAGAGACCACATGTTTCTTTAAGTTGGTCTAGATGTCGACTAAGTGGGATGAGATATTTTTCGCTATTTATTTAGCAATTTTATTTTCTTATTTTAAACATTTTAATCAAAAAGAACATATTTTTTAAAATGCTATTTATTAGTTTCAAAGATATTTAATAAATTTTCTTAGTTTTTTGGCTTTTTTTTTCATAAGAAATAATTTAATCTTTGAATTAAAAACGATGTGAAACACTGAAATAATTATATTTTGTATTTTTGCAAAATTTTTCTGATTTTCTCGGTTTTTCTAACAAATAATAATGTAATAAAAAAAAAAATTAATTGAGGCAAAAATGTGCAAAATTTGAATTTTTAACTACAACACTTATTTATTTGAATACTTATTTAAAAATATAAAAATAAAATGTCTGTCTACTTAATAATTATTATTAGTCTAACAACTTTGAAAATTAAATTATACAGTATACTGATCGGCTTAAACCAGTTCAACAATTTATCACACTGGCATCAAATAAAGATTTTATTTAATTTTTTCGGTACAAAACAAATTTAAAGTTCATGCCGGCTTCAAAATAGCAATCAAACCTAGTTTCATCACCTGCATATATATATTCATTTTTACTCATTTGGGCAGTAAAATTTAAAAAGTAATTCAGTTTTCTGATAAAGATACAAACTTTATTCATATAATAAGCTGTATTAAATGAAATTTATCATAAGTATTAAATATTATCGCCAATCTGAAATATACATAATCATATACAGATAAATATGATTCATGCACTAAATATACATAAATCATACAAAAATCCTATTTAATTCCTTAATTCAGATATCTCATACAGATAATAGAAAGTTTCAAATTCTTTCAATAAATTTTTTATATAGCTTCTTAAATAGCTTATATTATCACAGTGAATTATACTTTATATATATTTTGTAGCCTTTAATTGAAATTCTTGAAAAGTACATCAATGTAATGTACACTATGTAGTAAGTAAAGGACACTTGATTTTTTGTAACAATAACCGTAAAATATTTTATTTTTACTACAAATTTTTTATTAGACACGTTTTACAAACTATTTTTAAAAAGCTAAGCAATTTTTTAACATCAGAATTATGATATTCAAAACATAAAATATTAATGGCAACAAAATAGTTTCTCTTTTTTGAAACTGCAAGAAAAAGTAGAAGGACAAAGCATTACCTAGTCGGGCTAGAAAAATAGTGATTTTAATAAAGAGAATGTTCTTCCCATTGGCCCACGCTAAAGCAGTTATCAATGTGAGCCTGTGTCCACTTAGGATGATGTTTCCGTCGAAAATGTGAATTTTTAGAATCTTTTTAATCATAGTTGTAGAAACTTGTTTGCTTTCGTCACATGATTACAAGTCACCAGCAACTTGATTTCTTGCCTTTGAAACACTTCCTTTTTGTTCTTCTTAAGCACACGAACAAGTTTTTTCTTTCATCACGTGGTGTTAGCTTTTTTCTTGGTCTACCGGTCTTCTTTTTCTTTCCATTTTTTATAAAGGATTTCTTGATAAACGATTTGAAACTGTATTGGGGCTCTACCTGCAACACCGAGACCCAGAAATCTCTCTGACACCTTTACCATCATTTTGATGTGCGGAAATTTGGCCTTCTGAAATCGTTCAAATGGTATTCCTTTTAGGCATTTCTGAGAACGGAGAAACAGCGTAACTTTTAAACAAATTAGATTTTTGACAGCAAAAGATAAAAGACAAAGTACAAAAATCACATTTAACAACTCACTAAATTAAATATATTAGCAAGTGCCTTCTACCTTTTTACGAATCGTCAAATTACATATATACCAATTT
The DNA here is from genome assembly GCA_021605095.1 of Caerostris extrusa. NCBI lineage: Eukaryota > Metazoa > Arthropoda > Arachnida > Araneae > Araneidae > Caerostris > Caerostris extrusa. The sequence goes on along the minus strand of BPLR01016697.1, from coordinate 668 downwards.
TATTACTAATATTAGTGGTAGATGTTTAATTTTTGCCTAAACAAAATGAAAAAAAGGGTCATTAAACTAAATCTGCAAAAATATCTAGTACCAGTAGGAGGAAAATAAGAGACATTAATTGAGCAGTAATACTGCCTTCTATTTTTTTACGCGGTGTAAGTAAGACATATACATACCATCTTATCATGTAACACGAATTATAAATATTTTGTTGTACAACTGAGCAAAATAAAATAAAAAAATATATAAAAACATTTAATAAAGATTAAAAATGTATCAATACAAATTTACAAATTAACTTTTGGAAAATTATTATTTATTTGTTATATTGAAATTTAGTTTTTTGGAATAATTATGGCAGGTACATGAAGTGTACCATTAAGCAACTCAAACATTAAACATTAAATATTTTAATAAATTTTTTCACCAAATATTGTTTAGTAGTGTTGACAAATGAACAGATAGAATCACTCATTATAAGGACCTAAATTTATAGATTAATTTATATCTATCTATTTTTTCTCTCCAAATAATAATTTTCTAATAGCTTGACAAAAATTTGTTTCTTGCGAAGTTACATAGCATTTGCAAGAGAAAATAGTTGTACAGAAAATACGAAGTTCTTTATTACAACTCGAGGAAAAATTCTTTTGTATACAATAGCAATC